>JAHMML010000004.1:1435592-1709770 GCA_020341155.1 Eciton burchellii
TCTCTCTCTCTCTCTCTCTCTCTCTCTCTCTCTCTCTCTCTCTCTCTCTCTCTCTCTCTCTCTCCTTTTGGGAAACAACTGAAACTTCCATTATACCAAGATTCAAAAGAAAGAATATAAGCTTCGCGGGACTGGAACGTTCGATCGTGTTTTTGTGTTTCGTCCGTGAATTAAGACAAAATGATAAAGAAATTCTGAAGGTTTCTGCCGACTGATCGATGTGGACTTGGTGACGCCCATGTCAGGACCGACCGAATTGTCCGGCGAGACTCGTAGCGGAACTTTCGGCTTCCGCTTACCGGAATCGCGCGGGTCGGTCGAGCCTTTGGGATCGCCGGAGATTTGGGTCGCGCGAATCGAATGATCGCGCGCGGGGRGGRGKGRGGAGGGGGGGGGGGGACAAAGGTACGGGAGAGCGCATCGCGAATCGCACGCATGTTCGTCACGCGGCGGCGGGCACGCGTCTGTCACGGGCGATGGATATCGATGGTCTCTCGATGCTCGAACGCAGCTTGTCGAGTGGCGAGAGTCGACGGGGAGAGATCGCCGCGGCGATCGCAGCGCCACGCTCGCGGAAACGGCTCGGTACAAACCACGCCGGCGGTTGCATCGCGGCGGAAGAAGGAGGGGKGGGGKGGGRKGGGGKGGGGGGTGGAGGGCACTGTCGGAGGACCGGATCGCCATTGAGCGGCGATTGCGAGAGCGGCAACGCGAGAGCGAGCACGACACAATCGTAGAACAGCGGGTGTTACCGCGCCGAATCGTCTCTGTGGCGCTATTGTTTAACGCGGGCGCCGCATGACTGCAGTTCGAAAGCGCGCCAGGCATTCATACCGATTGCGAGTCACTGTAGACGACGACGACGACGACGAGGCGGACGAGGGCCGCCGCCGGCTTCGGCATTTCGGATCTCGCGTCTGTGCGGTGTCCGTGATAGACCGGGAGCCGAGAGCGTTAAGCCACTTGTCGTAGCGGGAGACTAGCGTATAATGCGGCGCGCTACGTTAATTCCTCGCCGCACCGCTCTGCTTCTAGCCGAACACGCCCGGCGTGCGGCGCGTTTCAGCCCGACGCCGCGTCGACGTTCCCGCTTCTTATTTTCCTGATAACAGCTTCTAAATTGTGTACCGAGAGTAGGAAAAGGGAAAATAAAACGGAAACACGCTACCTGCCGATTGAACCCTCCCTCGGGCTGAATCCGAGATGAGAAATTTCGAGAGAGATCTCAGAGGAGGAATGAAAAGATATCGGACGAAGGCGCGGAGAAGCGTATCCGTCCCGGCGATCTCGCCGAGATATCGTTATCGGCCTGATCGGCAAGCTTCAACTTTCCGTATGCCGCCAGCGGCACGGCGCCGGCAAGCTAATTGCGCAATCAACTTGCTCTCTTACACCGCTGCTTACGCGCTCCGCGTCCGGCCTCGATGCAGATCCCGCTTTCTCGAACGTAAAATCGCGCGTCGACTACTCGATCTTGCCGATCGAAGCCGACTCGAGCACGTTCGACGCTCCATTTAACCGACACCTTCGACACGGGCGAAGCGGCGCGAATCGCGCCGCGCAAAAATCCACGGTGCACGGTGCAATGGTTAAGCGATTAATTCAGGGGCAACACTTTTGACGAGGGGGGAGAGCGAGAGGGAGAGGAGGGGACCGACTCGTTCGGCGTTGCGTAACGCGGGTGTACGCGTGGGTGCACCCCGTGACGAGTAGGAGTCAAGGGGGACAAGAGAGGAGCAGAAAGAGAGGAGGCAAGCGCGCGCGCGAGGAGGAAGAGAGAGAGAAAGAGAGAGAGAGAGAAAGGGAGAGGGAGAGGGAGAAAGAGAAAGGGGAAAAGGTCGATACGTCGGACAATGGGGAAGAGGGGCAACAATGCCCAGCATGGGGCGAGCGGCGAGACAATGCGCCGCGGCTGGTCCGCATCCCCCGTCGCGAATCTCTAAATCAACGTTCAGCATATAATAAAACGGCGGCGCGCTGGCTCGAGGGACTCTAATGAATCGCGCGCGATTTTCCTTGCACGGTGCGCCACTTGGGTCGCGAGTGGGTGTACAGGCCGGCTATTTCATAACCGGCGCCCTTCGACACACTGTCAACGACACGAGCGGGCATCCGGACGAACGCCAAACGAACATCCGATAATTGCGGCGAGCTGAGGAGGACATCTACGAGCGGCTCTAAATCACGGATAATGGCGGGATCGATCGGCCCCTCTGTGGAACGAAGCGCTCGGGCTGCGCTTTTTGCACCGGCGAGACTTATGGGCGACCTGATTGCGCGCGTTTTGAAGGAACCGCAAGCAACTGGGATCGCGTAGGTTTAACGCGCTGCTGTTAAATCGATGCTGCGATTGGATCCGTGATGGGAGTTTTACGGTATTTATCGTCGAAGAGATCGCGCGTGCGGTTTGATACTCTTTCTTAGATATTCGGTCTCCGCGATGAATATTACGCGGCGACATGCCGTTGATGATCTACAGCCTCCTCGCGATATGCCGCGAAGAAAGGCAAGCATAATCCTCCGGCAGGAAAGAGAGAACCGAAGCAAGTGTTCCTCGCGAACGCGCGAGGTCGAAATGTTCGCCGTTGCTTCCGTACGGGGAGAGTAACGAGTACAAAAAGATCAACTCGTTTTCGACGAAGGCGGAACGGGCGTATCACGGGCGGACGGACGTATTTATAGACGCGAGTATAAAAGTTATAGCTCGATATTAAGAGGCAAAATGGCAAAATCGATGCGCGCACAGGCGCGCACGGCTCTATAAAAATTACTACTGCGCACTGATATGTCGCGAAGCCAGTAAATACGGCCATTCTATAAACTGTGCGATTCGCGGCATGCGGCACTTCCTGTCGCATCAACCGCGAAAGCGATCGATAAATAAAATAAGGCTTCTTTGAGCCGAGCTGCCTTCTATCCGTAGCACGATTGCTATAAATCTAGCTATAAATCGCGTCCAGCAAAGTCCGATATCGTAACAGTAAACATTTACGTGCGAATCTAATCACGAGGCTATCTCTCCCGATCGAGCGCGGCGAACGAAACGTCGCATGGCATAAATATTCCGTTCACAGAGCGCCCGCCGTTCGGGATGCGAATTTCGAATGGCTGCGAGAAAAATGACAAGGAGAAGAGTGACCGGCATTTCTCGCAGTAGTAAAGCCAGTTGCGGAGTCAGACCGCGGCATCGTCGAGTGTCGTCCCTTCGATAGCGAGCGGGTGGCATCTGCCAGCGGTCGCTCAGGTCCGCCTCTTCCGAGGAAACGAGAAGAGAATGGAAGAACATGCGCGCGCGCGCGCTGGAAAAAGTCGTGTAAAATATTCGAGACTTGGCGCGATGGCGCGCCGTTTCCGCGGAAGTTCGGATGGCCCCGGATGGTTTTTGGTTCCTTCTCGTTTCCTTCCCTTTCGTGGACCGCGCGATTCTCCCTGTCAATGTGTCGGAAACTTTCCCGGGATCTATGCGTATACGTACGTGTGTCTGTGTGTACGTGTGTGTGTCTCTTTGAGACGGGAACGTGGGGCGCGAACGTGGTCCGTGCCGCAGAATAAGAGCGAATTGGCTTCGTCGAAAGGATTTCGTGGAATTCGAATTGGGGACGCGACGCCGCGATGAGATTCCGGATACGACTCCGGCTAATATCGACTCGGCCATCGGTATCGAGCACGCCAAGAGAAAGAGAGAGAGAGAGAGAGAGAGAGAGAGAGAGAGAGAGAGAGAGAGAGAACAGCGCGCTGAACTGGGCTTTTCGGAAGGGCCACGTGACAGGAATATTAATGTCCCGCGCGGACCGCGGGACGCTGCACAAACTGCGGCAGAACTATCGTAAGACGAAGTGTCCCGGTCGCAACCCTCATCGCGCGTTACGACGCGGACCGAACGCGACGCAGATGCTTCCCGGGAATCGTCAGTTGACGAAAATTGATGAAGTTCGAGGAAGAACGAGGTCGCCGAGGAGAATGGATTATCTTCGGGCATGTTGAAACGTTGTTTGGCTCGGGAATACGCCAAGTCGATGAAAAAATTTCTAATTTCTCAACTCTTCCATAACTCGTGCTCCTGACGTGCCTCCTCTTACCGCGACGCGAGAGAAAGAGAGAGAGAGAGAGAGAGAGAATAAATAAACAAGTAAATAAAAAGAGAGAGGGGAGGAAACACCGCGAGAAATAAATCAATATTTCGCGCATAGCCAAGTTATTCTCGCACCCTTCATAAAGTTCGCCTCCTCCCGCGATGGACCGAGTTCGACAACCCGGGAGGAACTTTAAATTAGATCGATAGGATCGCTAAATTTCCCTTCAAAACGAGCAACCCCTTTGCCCCATAATAATCTAGCATCGCGGGGAAAGGAATTCGCGATTCATTCGGCGAATCGCACATCATTGCGCGTGCAATTCGCAATTTATCATCCCCCAATCTATATCTCCCAATGTTCCGCATGTTTAATTCTTCTTATTCTTGCGTAGAACCTAATAGATTTCGCTTCGCCAATCGTTCACCGGCGCTGACAGTAATCGGAAGAAAGCCTTTCCATTCTATGGGATATGAACTCGGTGGCTTCGAGACTTCACGGTTTGATTGATCCCATCGCTAAGGGACAAAATCCACCCTGGCGCGCGCACACGTGGTTCCATCAGTGTGATTGTTACGGCAGCCTTCTATACGGCAGCCGAGATGAATCTTTGTGTGATATTGGCATCGCGGCTTCCTCTTTCGCGCGGCTGAAAAAAGCAGACGCGCCGAGGAGCAGCCCTTAACGCGGAGGAAACGAGACGTCAAGTTGAGCAAAGGCAGACAAAGGCTCAGAGTCGGATGAAGGGACGGTGGATCGACGTGAAAATAAAAGAGATGGCAAGGCGTAATAAAAAAGAAGGAGAGACGGCACTTGGCGCGAGGCGCGCGCGAAGCGATATAACGGAAATCGTTGACACGCGTGTGCACGCCGCGTTATTAAAATCAAACAATAACGAAACCTTGCTCGGTACTTTGCTTGTCTCGCGATACGTTCGTTTCGATTACATCGTTACATCGTTGACCAGCTGTACTCGCTTCGCCGCTTATTTACGTGTCGTTTCCGGATCGTGATCGATTCCTTCCAAGTTTCGGCCGCGCCGCTTCTCTCTCGGCGCGATGCGCCTAATCGAGCGTGTCGTGCAGTAATAATAAATTACGTTAATGTAATCGCGCGCGCGATTGTTGCGCGCGTTTTTTGTCCTCTCTTTCCTTTTCTTTTCTTCTTCGGGGAGACCGATCGGCAAATCCCATCGCGCTGCGCGCGATGTTTGCGCGTTCGTTACATTAAACGATCGGAGCAAGATCACGGGGGAACGGTGCGGGGGACCATGGGATGACGGGGGGAAGTAAAAAGAGCGGGGCGAAACGAAATCACGCGAGGCAAACATTCGTTACCGGCCAGTAATATAATTAGACGCGCGGGAAATCGCGAGCGGAGCTCGCGCGCGCGTCCGCCCGTATCGGAGCTCCGAGAGCAATGTGGGAGGGAGGAGGAAGAGAGAGAGAGAGAGAGAGAGAGAGAGGACTCTGGGAAATGCGGTACGTGTAAGAGCCAGACCGCAGACACGAATTTTCCACCGAATTCTCTCCAATTTCCCTGCGATAGCCCGACGTTCCTGGTTTCGGGAGCTGGCTTATGGAACAGCGTACCTATCACGAACTTCAGGAAGGAGCGGCGGTGCGCTCTCCCCATTGTTTGACTTGTTGGGGCAGTAATAACACAAGTTAAACCCCGGTATAACAAACCTGCATATGGAATTCTCCGATGCTTCAGCGCCAGTCGCATGCGCTGACAGTGCCTGTCTCCGCAGTGAATGCGTTTCGTTTACGGTTAAATTCATTGTTGCATGCGGCCGGGGTAATGAGGCATACGCCGTATCAAATTGTTTTGTCGCGATGCAGAAAATCAACGCGTCACACGTGTCTTGCGCGCCCGCGCGTGCACATTATCGAGACGCGGAGTCGAGCGACCCGTCAAAGTGTACGTTCTTCTAAAAAGATTAGAAAGATTCTTTACAGACGGATATAAACTATTATTAAGTCTCCGCATAAATAATTTTTACGGAATAAATTCCCGTAATCCCCGCGAATTCATAAGAAAAATTAAAGGTGTTGGACGTTAGCGACGTCTAACCGATAAGGATATCTCGAACGAGGAAAGAAATAAAACCGAATGCAAGTGCAAATATTTGCACGACATTATTCGTCTCAGTCACACAGTTGAACGCAACGATATAACTCGCACATGTATATATATACATAGCAAAAATTAAGCAAGCGGTTCTCCGTGGAGACTACAAGTACTTGGCTCAGAAATTGGAACGAGCTTTCCGAGTAAGCCCCAATACGCGATCGCTCTTGAAACGCAGGAGTAGCTGAAGCCGGCATCTGCAGCGAGCAAGCGAGCTAGCCCGGTAATACGGATGGGGACGAATGTAGCTTGTTAGGGGATGAATGAAAGTTGTCAAGGCGGTCCAATTAATGTCAACTCTTCTGGCTTAGCCTACCGGCGGCTTGCACCAGCACGAACACAACGTACAACCATTTCTCCCTCCCTCTCTTCCGCCCCCCAATCCCCCAATCGCTCTCCCGTGTCGATGTATTACGAGCTTTTACCGAATCTCAGCCCCTCGCTAACTCGGAGAGAGTAGTCGCGGCTCTAGGATCCGTCCTAAATTTCAATCGCTCGCCCGAGAACGCGAATTTCAGAACCGATTGCAGAACCAACCGGAAACCGGTGAGCGGAAAGTCGCGAGCGAGCGCAAACAACGATCGCCCGCGACGCAGGGGGATGCAGGGCGAGCGAAGGATTCCCGGAAGAAGCGCGGTTTCTCTATCGGAGAATCGACTTACGCCTTGGACTTACGCCGGGAACTCCTCTCCGCGCGGACAAAGGGTAATGCAAAAGTAACTTTGTCACGGGCGCGTGGTAACTTTCCCATAGCGTCCGACAACTTCGGAGAGGACCGGGACTAGAATAATATTATTTTTTCACCGTCGAAGGATTACATTAAAGCGCCGCCGCCGCCGCCGCCGCCGCCACCGCCGCCTCGTGCTTTACGTTTTTACGATAGCCAACTGGCTGTTGTCAGCTGTAGGAGATCGCACGCTGCGCCGCGACCCTGCCGAGGGATTCGGCGACTCGCTCGTACGCGCATCGCGCGGTTGAAAATTACGGAGCGAGCTATTAATTTACGGGAGCGCGATTCGTTCGAGCGGCGTGAGCGTCGCGGGCATTTCACGCCGAACAAACGGCTTCGTTTGGCCTTTCACCCGGGGAATCGCTCTGCCCAACGCCCGATGGAAGCGTCATTATGATTCTAGATCAACGAGACGCGCGTACGAGAGAGAGCTAACGTTTTACGTTACATTACGTTTTACGTATCTGTACCGTCCTCCCGTCCTCCTGGCCGGAAGCCAGGATGAAGCCTCCTTCGGAATTGATCGGAATTGATTTTCCATCGCGCTCGAAACGTGCGATACGGAAAGTGGCGAATTTGTACAGTTTTAAAAGATTACTTTACTTTCGATAACAGCGATTTCCGGTTCGCGCGCAGTCCGGAACGTGCTCGCTGCAGTCTGTGAATTATGCCGGTCGCGCGGCGCGTTTTAAAAAGGGACCCAAAGCCCGCCGAGTAAGGAGAGAGAGAGAGAGAGAGAGAGAGAGAGAGAGAGAGAGAGAGAGAGAGAGAGAGAGAGAGAGAGAGAGAGAGAGAGAATGAGAGGGAGGGAGGGAGAGAGGGGACAGATAGAATCTCGCGGGGATGATATTGGCAGCAAACAAGATCCTCCGCGAGAAATCGTTTCTGCGAGTAAGAAGGCCCTTTACGACCTTGCTGAGTCAGGCAAGGCGCATAAACGAGATGGGCGGTACCTGGCAGCCAAATATAGTGCCTTCCTCCCTTAAATCCTGTACCAACTCGAGGCGGAAGGCGAACGAGGAGAACGGCGGAGATGTCCGTCCGACGTTCGTACATCGCGCGCGCGCACGTACATTTCGTACGTACGTGTGCATGCGTGTTAACGCGCAAAACACCCATACAACCGACCGACACGTATGGGGTGGGCCAAAACACGACCACTATTCAACAGCGCCGACATTCCCGGCCGCGGCTTCCGGTGGCGTTCAAATAACATCTTCGAAGGAACATCGATCTTTGCATGAGCCAACAATCCGCCAACGGGGGTGGGACAGGGTGGAATACCGATGCCGGTGTTTACTTTGCCGTTCTTATGCACCGCCTCGGCCGCCGCGGCGAGCTAACTACGCAGCGCGGATCGATCAGTTTTTGTTTCTTCCTTTCCTTTTTTTTCCCCCTACACGGCCTCCGCGGCTCCGGCTCGCTCTCGCTGCGAGCTCCACGCGTCGACGATCGGCGAAGCTGCACCGCGAAGTGTCGGAGCGTCTCTTCTCTTTAATCCCGAACGAATGACGCGTCCCGTTATAATCATCTGCCGTTCAACGAACAAGCCTCGCGAATAAGTCACGCGAGATGCGATTTGGCGGAACGCGAGATGAGAAACGAGGTCCGGTGATCAGCACGAAATTGAGATAACGGCAAGTGAGAGGTAACGGTTTAAAAAAAAGTAGAGAGAGGAAGAAGGACGCGGAAGCGGGAGTAGATCGAACCGCTCGCGCCGCGCGAGTTTTGCACGAAGCAGACGGCGCGAGCGGGGCTCCCCGGAGTATTCGAAAACATCCGATCGACTAATCGAGTAATCGATTGGTATTTCGATGGAACCGAATTGCAACCAACTGGCACGCAGCCGTCGTACGGGAAAATCGATCGCAACCGCGAGCGATCGATCGCGGCGAGCGCGCTTCAAAAGCGGAACGTAATTCGGGCGAGATCTTCTTCGGTTAGTCCCGTTAATATCGCGGACTGTCCCGTATCCCGCGGGACAACGGGTAATACATGCACGCGGTGCACACATGCCCGCGTGCACATCATACATTCTTTCTCATTATGCAAATTCTTAGCTATTATGCAGATGCCGGGGCGGCAGGTTCCCTTTGGTTCTCGCGAGAAAAATATTTAAACGGGAGGTCGCGCGAGGATGTATCCACCGTCGTATATTTGTGATACATTTTAATGGCATTTCGGAGGGGGAGAGGCGGGAGAGGGAGGGGAGAGGGAGGGTAAATCCGCGCGCGTTCAGGAAGTTCGGCTAAAACCGCGAGAGCTCCCGCGCGCTCTTAACAACGCGTTAAGAACGGAGACATTATTATGTCCCTCGTATATCTCGCGCGGGAACTTATAAACTTTTATAACGAATACGGTCTTCCGTAAAAAGTTCCATTACAATGATCCGCGCGAGTCGTGAGTTACGATAGCCTCCTACGGCTTTGCCGCGCGTCCACGTGGAGGGCGCAATCAACTTGCGCGACGTAAAATATTATCGAGACTTATCCTCGAACGAGTTCATAAATATTCATACGATATTTTTCGACGCGGCTATTGCGTACGGCGCGGCTGGCATTTAGCATTTAACGTGCGCAGTGCGCGGAAAGCGTTGAAAACAAAGCTGGAAGTGGGCGCGCGATAAGCAGCTCGTCGCGAGAAGACGAGTCAATTCTCCCTTTCGGGCAGATCTCGATCCGATCCGCGAAACTCGCGCTGAACACGCAGTGAAAGTGCATTTACGTATGCACTGAGAACGTGCCGTCACACGCGTTGCAAGCTCGCGCGCGCGCGCGCGCGCGCGCGACTCAGCGAGCGTGAAATTTAAGGGACGACACGGCATCGCCCTCGCCCTCGCCCTACGACCCGCCAAGCCGAGCCGGCGGATCCTCGTATCTCAGAAATCTCCGCCTCTACTTAGCATTTATCCCCGGAATTAGGTTAAGCACCGGGCCCTCCGCCTCGCTCGTTTTTCTCTCCTCGGGGACTCGCGCAGCCTGCGGCCCCGCCAAGGCTGAATCTCCGCGAAACTCGACCTCGTCCGCGCGGATTTTCGCGATCTGCATCCGCGAGAAACGTATCTTCGATCAAGCGGTCGTCGCAGCCGAGAGATCACCTCGGATACACCTTAATTACGAATCGCGTGCGAAACATAAGGCTGCGTGGATTCTGATAGCTGGCGCAGCTATCAGAATTTTCGACGTATCAGATGGAAGTACAAATCTGTACTTCGGATCGGACCGAAATGCAAATCTGTCTGCTGCATCTTGAGCTTGATTAATCGCGTGAACGGTTGACGAAAATTATGATCGTTAGCGGGCTGGAACGTTTTAACGTTCGCTGGCGTTAGGAAAGCGTGAGAAATGCACGAATGTACAAGCGGAAGGATACGGAAGGAAGGAAAAGAAATTAAAGGGGACAGGAATACCGTTAATTACAGCGCAGCGCTAGGAAAGCGCTGCTTGTAAAAAAAAGAGAAGCTCCGCCGAGAGAAATTGCGTCTCGCTGATGCTGAGAAACGCGCTTACGCAGTCACCGAACGTCATCGGTATCGCTGACGCTGACGCTGAATCGCATCGGGAAGAAAAGGGAAAAAGAAAGGAAGAGAAAGGGAGAGAAAGAGAGCAAAGGAAAGGAGGAACAAACGATGACGCGAGCCTCGAGAATGTCTGCCGCTCGGCGTTTATACTAAGTGGCTCCTCGTTCCGCTAACCAACTATGTGAAAACTGCGCTAGAGAGAAGAGCCGCTCCGGGGGGAGGGAAAAGGGCAAGACATAGGGAAAAATAGGAAGAAGGAACGCGCGCTCGCACGGGCTCCCCGTACCCACGGGGCCGAAGTTTAATCTCGTAAACGTATAAAAAGTTTAAACCGGCAACGTCGGCTGGATATAGCGTTACGCGGTGGGAAGTTAGATCCCCGATAAAGAGGATGTAAATTGAAGAGTAGCCGCGGAACGGGCTATTGCGCGAATTGAAGATGAATTCTGACGTCGGCCGCGCGAGATCGAAACGCGCGATGAGAATTAACCAACTCCGGAGAGCGGAGAGCGCAGCCGGCGGCGAATAACGAGGACACGATAATGAACCGGAGAAATAATGCGGACGTTACATCATCATTATTTTCCTCTTCATCGTATCGTCGATTCAACCATCGGATAATCGAATTAATCGTACTCTCTCGTGCGATGATTCGCCGCGGCAAGTGTGTCGTTTCATCGCGCGACGACAGCCAAATGGTCCTTGCATCGCCAATTGTCGGCGATTCTATCTCGGTAAACTCGGGGGAAGCCAAGGGAAACGATTCCGCGGATCCAAGAGATTCGACAGAGCCGTGTCGATAATTCAAAATTGTCGAATCACGCTCTCGCGGCACAACGCGCGCCACGGATGCTTCGAGACTTCTTTCCTCGCGCGAATGCATGCCTCGATAAATTCGCGTTCACCGGTAATCGATCTCGACATTGGTCACAGCTGTGCCTGCCACCGAGGAGCCAGCTGAGAGAGAAGCACCGTCTGTCAAGAGTGCGGTCTGTAGTTTATGCCTGTGCATTAACATAGAAAATACAGATTGCTGCGGGTCCCTGCGTACACTTTTTCGCTTCGCTACTGGACCATCCGTCAGATTTAATCGTTTCCCGATGTGAAATCGCTCGGTCCGTTCCGTAACGCCAGTCGGATGGATGAATTAACGGCGTCTCTATCCAACTCGAGCAACGCGTTCGTACGTGAGTCGCGTACGAGGAACGACGCGATTTCAATGAGAATATCGCGAGTCGGTCTCTTTGATACGCTGTCATTTCGCTCGGCGGAAACAAATCGCACGTCGCATTATCGGCGTGTCTCGCAGCCGACATTTCTACACGCAGCGTCCCTGGCGCGCGCGGCGCGACTCTCTCTCTCTCTCTCTCTCTCTCTCTCTCTTTCTCTTCCCGAAATGTCCCTCCTAAATCTCCGAGGAATAGTGCGGGTTTGTGAAAGCTTGTCGATGCCAGGGACATAGACGGATCACACCCGTAGGATTGCCACCGCCAGCTCGACGCCTCTCTGACCAAACGCAAAGAGAAAGAAAGGAATCGCGCCCAATACAAAAGCCATTACGCGAGGCTTCCATCTGCCAATCACGAAAATTGCATGCCATTACACGCTCGACGGATTCTTGATTCTAATACGTCGTCGGGAAGTACTCCGACAGACGGATCGGCCAGTCGATGGGAGGTATGTAATGAAAGGCGAAAGCACGTTGATCTGTTCGGCGAAACAAGCAACTGTATATAATTATCCAAGTTAATTAATTGATCAAAGAGAGAGAGAGAGAGAGAGAGASASAGAGAGAGAGAGAGAGAGAGAAATCGTGGAATATTCTCAAACATGCCACAGAAAAAAAGGATAACTTCATCAGGATTATATCGAAATTCTCTGGCTTTCTCGGGATATACGAGAAAAAGAGAGAAAGAGAGAGAGAGAGAGAGAGAGAGAGAGAGAGAGAGAGAACGGGGTTAACGGGTACAATTAGAAACTTCAAGATTGTTCGAGTCGATTATACGGATTGCGTCGTAGAGCCGATATCAATCCGCTTGCAAGGAATTGGACAAGGTCATCGAGTCATGATAACCATTGCGTCAATGTGCTAATTATGCATGTTATGCATTTAATAATACCGTCATGTATATCATATCGATGCAAAACGTGCATAATTTCACGGTTATCAGAAATTACGGCATACCGCCGTCTGTAAATGTCCGCGACAAAATGCCAAGAAGCAACCGCCAATTCATTTGCACATAATTGTGTGCATCTTGGTTACAATCGACCTCGTGCGCGAACTCTTTAGCTTCTACGTGTTCCCAAATAATTCCCTTCAATTAATCAGCGATACACGAGCGAGCCGAAAGTCGTACACGAACGCAAATACGGAGACTTTGATACTCTTCGTATCTGTCGACTCGACAAAAACTTGCCGACCGATGATGGTAAAGTTCGACCTACATCCGATACTTTCAAACGTCATCGGCACACATGGATACACTCACGTATACACACGAGTCCCAAAGAACTTCTTCGAAATCAGGAAAAGGAAAATAGACGATAACGTTATCAAAATTTCCTTTTGCGTCCCCGCCACATAATATCTCCGGGCGACCGATAGAAAAGAGAGAGAGAGAGAGAGAGAGAGAGAGAACGAAAGAAACAGGTAGTCGAAAACACTGAGGTGTTCGGAAAATGGAAAAGCGTGCGAACGACGAGGAATCGGAAGGAAGGGGAGGGGGCGGCGAGCGGAAACGGGGAGGGGGAGGGAGAGCGCTGGCCGGGAATCGATAAGAAATCACGGCGGGCGCGCGCGCGTTCTCGCCGGAATATTTCTGCATTTGCATGCAATTTTCGAGCTGTTCCGCGCGAACGGAGGAGAGGAATGGATTTACGATTCGATTAAACGCGTATGCCCCGCGATATTCCGGCTGGTTCCGCAAAACGATTCGACGATTGCCTCGCGAATGGCCCTCGAAAAACCGCCGGCTGTGGTGTTTGCGTGCGGCGCGTAACGATGACATCGGTAGAAAAAAGGGAGGCAAAAAAAGAGAGGACAGAGAAAAAAAACAGATATTAATTCGACGTGACAATCATCTTCGACTATGCTCGACACCGGCGTGCGACGCGAGATGCACGCCGGGACTCGATAAATCGTTAATTATCACGTAATTAACTTTCAGCTGGCGGATCCGACCTTCAAATTTTTCTGCTTTATTAATTTCACTCGTGAGCGTGTGCTAGTATTGGCGAAATCGCTAATGTAAATTATGAAAATGGACCAACGAGCGAGAATAATCTCTAGTAATATGAATGATCGGATCGGACTCCTGTTTATAACTATATAATGATTTAAAAGCATTTAAAAGCTTTCTCCCTCTCCCCCTCTTTCTTTAAGAAGCAAAGTTTATTTAATTTGAAAAAATATAAACACAATATTCAACATCTCGCGTTAATGTAGTGGAATAAATTGGCAATAAAGTGTATCGAGTTGACTCTTGACGCGAATTATTCTTTCGAACATTAACGGGATTTTTCGGTAAATCGCATGGGAGCGGTAATATCGAAAATTTCTCCAATCATTAACACCGTTTACAGCCGCGCTACCGCTCGGGTCTCTCGATACCATCGAATTTTCCGCGTTGTCACCTGCTGCAAATATTAAGCGGTCATTAAAAACATTATGTAAAACGCAGAGATGATAATATTACTCATCGCGGGCAAGTATTTATAAATTCGTTATTTATTTCATCACGCTTCGATATTTATCCTCGAATTATCGCCCGTCCGGGCTGCCCAAATGCCTGCGAAACTTTAGCTGCGAAAGCCATTTCTGATGGAAACTCGGCTGATATGAACAACAACGCTGTTCGCGCTCTCTCGACGATCACGGTGGTCTCGAACGAGAGATGGCCAAACGCGACAGCGTCATGATTCTGAACGCATGCATCTCGCTACATCGGCACCTAGGATACCTTTCAGATCTTGCACTTAACGTTCCCTTCGTACCAAACGGAGTCACGATGCGCAACACGGTGTTTATCGAATATTTCAACATCGCGCAACGATGACTAGCGAAGCGAGCGAGAAATTTCTCGCGCCAAATACGCGACGTCGATGCGAAACAAAGAAAGAGCCAGAAGAATCGTTATCCAAAATCGGACGAATCGTTTCGAGGCAGATCTTTCCCGCCCCTCCCCCCTCCCCCCTTTTCCGTCGTTGAAACGTTCCTTCCGGAGAAATTTCCGCTCGCGCGATGATACGGAGAACCGAGCGAAAGGGGGAGGGGCGGCGGGGAAGGGGGAAAGGGGGAGAATATCTCATAAAAAGAAATAAGAGTACGCTTGGCATCTTGTCGAGATACTTAAAAGCTTGTTCTCCACACGCTACGACCGAAAGTTCGCGGTAAGGAGAGAGTTAGGGCACGAGGCAAAGACACCGCTATCGAGAGAAAGAGGAAGCAACGTGCCAAGTCAATGATACCGGCGAAGGAATCTCGAGGGCAAGAGAAAGAGAGAGGGAGAGAGAGAGAGAGAGAGAGAGAGAGAGAGAGAGAGAGAAAGAGAGTAAGTAATATATTTCCGTATCGCGCTGCACGATGAACGTCGAGACGTACGCTTAAATAAAGCACGGAAGAGGAACGAGACGGATCCGCGGGCAAGAGAGAATAAAAGGCGCGAGGGAGGCGAGAGGGTTGGAAGAGAACGATCCAGCCCGCACGCGAGATCGATCCGCGAAACTTTCTGCCTCGGAGTAACGGTCGCTCGTGCGCGTTTCTCCGACGAAGGTGCTTCCGCCAGCTCGTAGGGATACGGCAACGAATATAGCCGACGATAAGAGCGCAAGACGGAGCGAAGAGGAATTGGAGGAGTCCTCGCCGACTTGACCGTACCGAAAAATTGGACGGCTTGTTCGAACGCTTACGAGTTCTAGACGTGTGTGGACTACGAAGGCCTTCTCTGCCTTGCTCGCCTCTCTCTCTCTCTCTCTCTCTCTCTCTCTCTCTCTCTGTTTTTCTTCTCTCGTTCTCTTTTCCTCATGCACGCATATACGCGTCGATCTGAATGCCAGTTATATGTAAATTCATGCAAGAAAAACGTCGCCAAAGTTATCGATGATCGGTCATCGATGCCACATAAATCTGATATATCGACTACTTGAACTATTCTCGATATGCGATTTCTATATTTATATAAAGAACTGATAACCAGCGTTACGCGTCAGGGCAGCTTCATTTTCGGGGCATCAAAGGTCTCCGCTTTTAATATCTAATGCACTGAGTGAAACATTCTCTTATGCTTATTCACGCGACATAAATATTAAAATATTAAAACGAACGCAATATGCGCGCGACATAAGGGAAAATCTCGCCGAGATGAGAGAACCGCGGAAGGAAAGAAGGGAAATGACAATGTTAATATAGAATTTCGAGCGTATCCGAGTATACGACCAGGCCGTACGATTTTCTGCTCGACCGCGAACACCAGATAGGACAGGAGCGGATATGGAATCAGCCTCGCGAATTGCAGGGCATGTGTCAAATGATCGGAAAACCCTAATCAAGGGCCGCGCGATCAATTATCGCGCTGTGCGCCAGCAAGCGTTTAAGTGATCTCAGATTACCGCGTTCGCTCTCCCTCCCTCCCTCTCTCTCTCTCTCTCTCTCTCTCTCTCTCTCTCTCTCTTGGGCTTTCTCCCGCAGAGAAATTGCGTTCCACTCAGTGATTCCCGGCTGCCGGAGCGTTTCAATCCCCCGCCCGCCACCCCATTGTCTCGCGGAGAGTTTACGCGATTGATGCCTAGTCACGTGTGATTTACATCGTGTAATTCGGTCCCATTTCGATAGTCGTTACTTTTCGCTCTTATTGTTGCGATAATACCTCCTGAATCAATCACGGTGAGAAACATTATTCGCCAACGAGCATTCCCGCGTAATTAGCGTGGCGTATTTTCGCGCGTAAAACTTTGATTAACAAATTTCCCGGGGAAAGCAGATAGCTACACACTTGAATTCTTGTTCAAGCTAGAACCGATAAGTTATCTTGGGAAGGTATCTTGGAAGGTTCCATCCGAAAACGAGGGCACTCGCAGGAGAGCTGCAAGAGAAGATTGATAGATTCAAGCTCGCTAAAGACGGAGAGCAGAGATGGAGCCGTTTCACAAAAGCATCAGATGTAAGCGAGGCAAATTTTTTTTTTCGAGGCTATACCCTGTCTCTTTCCTCTCTCTCTCTCTCTCTCTCTCTCTCTCTCTCTCTCTCTCTCTCTGATGATCCACGAAAGCAGATCGTCGCCCTCGTCACCCCGTTTGCCTTCTCCTTTTCCTTGATTACAAGCTCAGCCGCACCGTTCGTTTCCGTGTTCTGTAATTCGATTCCGTGACCGGCTTGTTCTTATTTCTCCTGCCTGATTTCATTCCATTTCTCTCTCTCTCTCTCTCTCTCTTCCTCTCTCTCTCTCTCTCTCTCTCTCTCTCTCTCTCTCTCTCTCTCTCTCTCTCTCTCGTCGTGACAACTTCAGCATCTCGCGTCTCTTAACCCCCATCACCCTTTCTCGCGTTATATACCTTGACTGGAACGACACGAGCTCACCTACGTGGTCGCGGGAAAGCGGGATTACAGAACTTTCGTCGGAACATAGCTAAAGTCGCCGAGGTGAATTTTAAAGTCCCGCTATATCGTGTCCACTTCCTCGCGATTCGCGACGGGAAGGGGAAGGGGCAGCGAGTACAACTTTGCGAGTTCCTTTGTTACATTTTACATTCGGATTCGCAAAGAGTATATATCCGCGGCCGGATTCGGAACGTTTCCCGGGATCTTTCCGCGGGCGGCAAAAAATTCCTCTGGATCCCCGCTGCCCCCCAGCCCCACATACGCGTCGCATGGATGTGTGAAATATCGCGGCGGGAATATCACGCTCAGTGCCGGCCGGCACTTGCGGTGCACCGATAAAACTTCCATAACTCGTCATTAATCGGAATCCATATTCATCCCCGCGTCGTATCGGTTCCCCGACGATACCACGAGGCCACAAATCGGCGAATCGCCATCGCTCCGAAGCGATCGTCGAGAAGCGCAGCGTATCCCCGTGCAAAAAGAGATCTCCCCTCCCCTCCCCCCCCCGCGCGCGCGACGGAATCCGCGGCAGATCGCGGTGACACGTCACCGTTTCCACGAGCGAACGTAAGCACCTTAAATATTTATGAACATACACTTGCCGGCATTTCCGCGTATAATAAACTTATCCATGCATTATTCACGCGTGCGGGGGACACGCGGCGGTGAGCACGCGGAAACAAATCTGTCCAAATGATCGGAGACGTCCCGAGGATTTACGATATCCGCCGGAACGCAGGAACGAGTTAAACGGCCACCCTTTTCGCGGCAAGATACAAAAGATCGAGTCTACGGAGCCCCGGCGAATAACGGCGATTTTATCGTGCGTTTTAACCCGCCCGCCCCCCCCCCTCCACCCCCCGTGCCCCGTTATCGACCTGGCCCTGCCCCGTTTCCCAATTACGACGACAACGACGACGACGACGACGACGAAGAGACGCGAAGGAGGAAAAGGAGGAGGGGAAAAGGGCCGCCTGCGATCCGTGCACCTACGTGAGCGTAAACGACGAGGATTATCGAAGTTTCCTCGCTACCGGGGAAAAGCTTAAGGCTTCTTCTCTCTCCGGGCTCCCTTTTCTCCCTTCTGCCGTCCAATGGCGGCGGGAGACCTTCGCGGAGCGCACGAGCGAACCGGCGACGCGCTACGTGAATTCATTATGCCCTTTAGATTCTCGCTGCTGCCATGCGAGCTACGACCCCACGCACAAAGGTTCGAGTTCGAAGGTGCACGTGCATGGCCAAAGACCGACATGGACAACGAGACTCTGCTTAAGCCCTACGCCTCGGTCAAGGCATGTTTTCGCAATCGATACGACGGTCGATTGATCTTTGCTGCAGCATCGCCAAGAGATATCTCGATGTTAACTCTTTCGCTTTGAAGAACGTGTACACGCGTGCTCGAAAAATCGCCGCTTACGCACGCTATGATAGTGCACGTGAAATGTTATCGCCGTATTGAATATTTAACAACATCGAATGCCTC
Organism: Eciton burchellii; assembly: GCA_020341155.1. NCBI lineage: Eukaryota > Metazoa > Arthropoda > Insecta > Hymenoptera > Formicidae > Eciton > Eciton burchellii. The sequence continues at coordinate 1,454,133 of JAHMML010000004.1, forward strand.
CGATAGTTTGTTATCGCAAAACAACTGACTATTGACAAGACAAGAGATATCTATTCTTTTCTCAACAACATGATAGCTTCTTGTGTTTCTTAAATCATCGTTCGGGATGGAAATGTCTTAATGTTATACAAATTAATTCCTTGCCTCTTCAAGGACACGAAATATTTTTATGTACAAGTAAGTATTAATATTTTTATTTGCGCAAATGAATAGCGTTTATTTGTCTAAGTGAAACTCTCTTCTTTGCACAACCAACACGACTTCAATTTGTACAAATGAAACTCTTTATCTGTACAAATCAAATTTTCTTTATTTGCACAAGCAAATAACGCTAAACTGCATGCTAAATCTCCAATCAAAGGAGCTGGAAATAATATACGACGTCTTATAGAAAGACGTTTTCATCTATGAATAATCTAGATTAAAATAAAAAAGAATCGTGTTCAAAGATGCGTCGTTTGTATCGAGCAAGATGAAAGGTGAGAGTCTAGGTATCATCGTTCACACTGCGACATTGTGACACCACGTTTGGAAGAACATCGTACAAATTGAATATTAATTATATCCTTATCTTTAAATCTCACCTTTATAACCTTATCATTTCGTAACAAAGGATATCCCGTACGTTAAAAACATAATGTCTCCGAGGCTATACACATATATCACGTAATTAAAAAAAATTCGGATTACCGTAATAAATTTCATTAGAAGGTTCAGAGGTCAACGACGCGCTCCGTCCACAGCGATCACATTACAAGCGCGCCGCAGCGGAAGAATTAATGAATGAAATAACTTGCAAGCAACGTTGCAATCGCGTTGAGATTCTCCGAGAAACGGAACGCTCTCGTTTCCGCGAATCGTGATAAAGAGACGCATCTCTCGCGGAGATAGGAACGAGTGGCTCGCGCTCGCCATGGAAAAGCACGGCGAGTCTCTCGCTCTCGCTCCCAGTTTCTCCCCGCGCCATCAGTAACTAAGGGAAACTGCGGACGGGAGGGAGGGAGGGAGGGRGGGAGGGAGGGTGGACGCGCGTTCTTTGCCCGCGCGAGATCTCTCGGGGCCGTCGAAGATCATCGCGCACGTGCGCGCATGCAGCCGAGATTTCATGTATGCAAATACGAAAAGGCGCACGACCACCGGCGCATTCGCTCTGTTCTTGTTCGCGAATCGGGATAACGTGATCGGACTGTCCAGAGAGCGAACTCGAGGTTGAGACTCGGGGCGGATCGCGTAGCTCCCGCGAGGTTTCTCGCGTTTCCGCAATTCTCTCTCTCTCTCTCTCTCGTCCGTTTCTTTCCCTGCCCGCGATTCTCGCGAGAGCAAGTCCGTCGTAGATGGCATCAGGAATGCGTGTCCCACGTGTATACTTTCCTGCATCCCCGCGGCAGGCCGCGATGAGAGTCCGCGCCGCGAATCCCACGTGTCGCGGCATACGAGACGGCGGGGAGGAGGGAGAACCGCCGCGAGAACACGGCGAGGACACGTCGGGCGCGGAAATAACGCGCGCCTGTCCGTAACAACGTACTCGCAAAGTGTCCGCGGAACGGCCATGGCGAGGAGATAAAGCCGGATGTTATCGGGCGGTCGAGAAATATGCGAATACCGCGCCAGCAGTAGCGTTCCTCCAGATGCGGAGGCTGCATCGGGAACGGCATGGACCGCGGAAATGTCTATCGGAAGAAGAATCGGCCGGGGGTGGGACGGATACGGTGCAGCTGAAGTGAAACGGTTCCGATGGCTGATAGGGGTTGGATAGGGTTGCCAACGTTACCTCCTTCCGCGTTCGGAGAAGAGGAGGACGAGAGAAGGGAGGATGACAATTTCTCAAAACAATAGAGACTTGCTGCGTCTCCTCTTCTCTGTATTTTACGCTGTACATGTATAAAGGAACAGCGAGTTCTCTGACATGAGACCTTGCAGTCTCTCGACACAACCGGTCGAGACGCGGTACTTTTCAATATTGGTTCCTTCCTCGCAGAGCTGAAAGTCTTGCGACATGTTTAATGTATTCCATGGATGGCTCGCATCGCTATCGTTCCGCATCTTTCGAATCGAAATTGTACAAGTCTCAAATTAAAGGAACATGCCATATCTAAGCACGTTCAGTATCCAAGTATCGTTCGATGCAAATGTATTCGTCGAAAGATCGACGATTCTCGTTCTTCTCGTTAATTCGAGAGCTTCCTTGAAACATGAAAACCTGAAAACACGTGTCTCACACGTACGCGCCAACTATCAAGTTGGCTGAGTATCGGCATGAATATCCCGTATAACCATGCGCCTCGTCGCGAACGCGTGAAAGATAGATAAGACGGACGGTAAATAAAACGCGATAAGTAAAAGAACAACGGAGAAATACTGAGAGACTGAAAAAGAGAGACGAGTAGGAGGAAAAGAGCACGAGGAATAAGGGGCAGGAGTCGTAGACTTTTTAGGTTAATCGTTGCTCAGCAAACGCGGGACATCGGGTTGCCGGRGGGGAGGGGATGGGGGGGGGGAGGAGAAAAGAAAAAGAAAAGAAGGGAAAAGAGACATGGAAAGGACATGGAAAAAAAAAGAAGACGGGAGAAAGCAAAGGGAAGGAGAGAAAGGGAGAGGGAGAAGGGGGGAGGGGAGGGAGAAAGAGAGGAAGACCGTCTTGTCTCCACGCTCGCTCCACGTCATACTGTCTTATCCTGGGGGATTAATTTCTCGAGGTTTATGTACGTCGCTGCGGGAGGGATGGCATCAGGTAAATCCTTCACCGCGGAGCGTATTTCACGAAGAAAAATACGAGCAGGACGATTCGGAGTCCTCGGCCTTCCCCCTGTCTCTTTCTCTCTGTCCCTCTGTCCTTCCCTCCGTGCCTCCCTCATGTTTTAAATCGCTCCGAGGTACGTATTCAGGAGAGATTATCTCTCGAGAGCGCGCTACGGAATATACGAAGATAAAAATACGGGCGCGGCGGATGGTACGATAGAGATTTCCGATGCTGCGGAATTATTTACCGAGAGCGCATCCTGACGGAAGTTATTCCGGAGAACCAGTGTTCCATGTTACGCAAGACTTCGCGGCGGCAACAATCTCGCGTTCGCCGCCCTCGGGAGAGACCGCTCGTCGCGGCGCTCTCGTTAGTTATTACGAGGGCGACACGAATCGCGGCACGATCGCGGCATGAAAACAAACCGCATCCTGGGCGGGAAATTAAACTTGGCGCATGCCGGAAATATCGATTGACAATTATCGTTTCCAACAAGCGCGTCGTTGAAACCGGAAACAGACAATTCTCCCAATTCACTCGCGATGCACGCGATCGAGCCAACGTTCGAGCGTTCGAATCGATCGCTGCACCGCGAGTTCGAGCTTGCCCAAAGTTCGCTCAAGGACACCCAAATTGTAAATCGCGAGACGAGTTGTCAAGCGAGAAATCGATAGACAACAGATAGATAGAAATCGATAGATCTTCTTGCCGTGCTCCAAACATGAAGCCACGAAGTAAAAATCGTCACGTCTCCTCGGGAAGCTGGACAAAACTCGCTTGATTACTATATAATCGTCGGACAGGTGGACAGTCAACAGGCCGAATTTAAATTCGCGCTACGTTCGACATCTCGCCCTCGCGAGAAGCGCCAACGGGGGGTCGGGGAAACGGGGGAGGGAAAAAAATAGAGGGAAACGGTCTCGTCCCTGCGGGATCGGCCGGCGTCGATATTGAGTTATTCGCCCGATGTAGGTACTCCGTTTTCCGGGGACTCCGGTGGTATCGGCGGCTCTTGCTACGTCCCTATTCGCCGGCCAAATGGATATTAGTAGCGCCCTGGAGACAGAATTAATAACAATCGCTCTGCCGCTCGTCCTTCCCGCCGCCGCCTCGCCTCCGCCCCCCCCCCTCCCTCTCCCCGCGTGTCGCGCGGCCGCAGACGAAACACGCGCGGAGGCAACTGAAATTTATATCCGCCAGCCGATTCATTTGACACCGGCACTCTCCTCGCCCGCGAAGAGAAGAAGCGAGCGGACAGTCCGCTCGCTTACTTATGTATGGAATCCCCGTGACTCTTCACGAGTCACTTTCGACTCCATAAATCTATCGATTCCGCTTTGAAGCTCATTCGAGATCGAATCAATCGCTACGGCGCTCTTGCTGATCGCTTCCTCGAAGCGGATCGCCTCCGGAGAAGCGAGTTTTGACTTGAAAACCACTCGTTCGTCATCCCGCGGGTCACATCTCCCCTCACGGCAGGGGCGGGGGAACCCCGTATTCATCCTGTCGTTACGTTCACCGCGCAGCGAACTCGGGCAGCGCGAGAACGGCGCTAAACGAGATACGCGATTCACCGGCGCGGCGTCCGCGGCAAGTTCATCGGACGAGACGTTTTATCTGCCGTATACGTCCGAAAAAGGCTGCCGGCCCGTAAACATCGGTCCCAGAAGATCATACTTTCGGAGCAGAGTAGCGTCATTAAAAGGAGTCGGGATGAAAGAGCCGGGGAAGGAAGATGGCGGAAGACGCCGGTGTCATTGTTGCACGGCGGCTTTTACGATTTCGGAGTTAATTTACACGTGGGACGTAAGCTTCCGGGGGTGCGGACGAGCCCGGAAGAGCGTATACAGTCGAATAAAGCGCGAACAGATGCAACGAGGCGGCGCCGCGACGGCTCGTAAAACTTTTACGCGGCGGTCTCTTTGCCTTTTTCGCTCTTCTTGCGCGTCGCGCCTCTCCTTTGCGATCGGCATCCTCCTCGTCGCCGCCCTTCGGCGTTGTTCGATCATTAAAGCGATTCTCCCTCTTTCGTCCAAGATTCGAGGAATTCAAGATCGCGGGTCGACACGCGCGTGTCGAAATGGCGTTTTCCCGCCAAGATCGGACATCGAATGTTCGACGATGCGAACGTTGCGAATTTTACACGGCCGAGCTATCGACTCGACGGATCCCGCGTTAATTGTCTCACTGACGAGTTATTTTCTGCGAAATTCAATGGCAACGTCGCACGTTGCACGTTGCACCGCGTGTCAATTAGCGAGCAGGTCGATCAATGACGCCAGTTACTCTCATTCCGCTGCTAAGCGCCGTGTTTGTACGCGCGAATAATGACGAATAGACGAATCGGTCGTGTTTAGTTAATTAACATCGATTAACGTACGATGTAAGAGCTCCTCCCCCTCCTCCTCCGCCGCCGCCGCCGCCCTCCCCATGCCTGATGACAGCCGCTTGGCCGCGTTGCTCGCGGGGGAAGAGGGTGGGGTGGGAGGGGGAGAAGGGGGAGGGACAAATGACGCGCGCGAATGATCGCGGATCGCGGGGGAAATGAGAGTCGTTCAAAGGGATTGCGCGGCTTGCATCTTCGGCTCTCGGATCCACCGCCGGTCATTATCGCTCCTCGCTGCTGATCGATACTTCGATCCGTTCGACGCCCTACTTTTTCACGCGCGGTCATGCCGCTTTCGTAGATTGCCCAGGTCATTACCTGAAAGCTTCGAAAGCACCCGGCAGGTCGTTCCGCGAACGGTTGAGCCTCGCGTTGGAACGCCGCGTCGCTTCCTCGCTCGGCGCGCAGAGATCGAGGTTTGTCGATCGGGCTTTCTCACCGCGGGACGCTCCCAGGAAAAAGGAAAAACGCCGGGACGTTTCTCTTTACGAGCGCACTCACGCAAAGATACAGCGACGCGATAGAAACTCTTCCTCGCTCTCCCCCTCCGCCCCTGTGCACACGTAGAGATCACGTTCGGCATTGAAAGGGAATTGATCAACGTTTTTCCCTGCTAACCGCCGCGTTTCCGTTCGCGTTTCACTCCGCGCGGCTTAGCGAATGCTAAAATAAGATAATGCGACATCGAGTGTCTCGATGCGGACGATGTCCTTGTACTTTCGTCAGTTGGGGAGAATCTCCATTAAAAAGTGCGCTTTTTAATGGACCCGAGCCACTTTACGTGTTCCTAAAGCGGATACGCCGCCGATTTTAACGAGTGCCGGCCGGCGATCCATTAATTCACGCGGACAACGGGCACGCGATTGTCCGCGTTGATGACCTCGTTGCGATAATGCAAGTTTTCGTAACATCAATCCGTCCAGATATGAACAGCGAGCTCGACAACAGGTTCATTAGCGCGATCGATGACGCGCGTCTAATCGGCGCGGCGAGGGGGACGAGGCAGCCGTTACGTGCGAGAAACTTTCAAGACTTTCACGTTCTGCCTCTTCCTCGTAACTCATGCACACGCGATCCTTGTTGGGAAGCACTCTCGGTCTCGTTATTCCGCGCTTCCCCCCTCGGGATACTTTCACGGTCGCCGGAACGAACGGAAGGAACGAACGCATCGCTCATCGGTCGCGGCGGTTTTCGCGCCCACGTTTGAAGCGCGGCGAATATCGCTGATGCCGATTCGATTCGATTCTCGATAAGTGGAAGCGACAGCGTCGACGAACGGGACAGAAATGTCAGTCGCGCACTATACATCACGCGCTGGTCTCGCGAGCGAACGCGAAACGACGACCAAATCAGGAGAAAGAATTAGAATCCCGGACTGGACTCGACGAGATTCTTAATCCCGAGTACGCGGGACGAGCCGCTTCACGCTTCAGGAAGACTACGCGGAGTGTGCAGAGGAGCGCTCGAACGAGAGCAAAGTACACAATCGAGAAGGAGCGGCAATGTCGTAACCGGGATCGCGCGCAACGAGGATCGCTCTCGTAGTTCATTCCGTTATTACGGCAACGAAAGTGCACGTCTCTCGATCGATCGACAAGCACGACCTTTCGGCGATGCGCAACAATCGCTATTTAAGCGCGCACGCGTGTGCGTGCGCGCGGGATAATAATCTTGCACGAGAGCGGGAAATAAGAGAGGCGCTTATTTAGGGTGGGGCCACGCCGCGCCATGTCGGCATACATGCGGTCCTCCCCCTCCCCCTCCCCCTCCCCCCCGCGCGCCACGCTCTCCGTGGGAATGATGCAGAGATCTTTACAAAGCTGTGTAACAGAATAACGGCGAGCGCGCGTACGTACGCGCGCTCGCGGGGTGAATCACGCGCGGATTACAGTACGGAATGAAATTACTGGTACTAATGAATCCCGCGCCGCATGCTGCACCGACGCGAAATTAGTAGTCGTCCCCGGCGCGTTGGCTGGCGTGAAATTTTAATACGGCGCGCTTTAAATCCGCGCGACCCGCCGCTCGTCCCGAATGCGATCGAACGCGCGCGCCGGTCCGTATTTCACGCGCTGCTCGTCTGCGAGCGGAGCGTATTTTCCGCGGAGCGTTAAGGGGGGAGGGGGAAGGGGGGAAGGGGGTAGGGGGGCTCGAGCTCGATTAAGCCGCGGATCGAGAGGACGGGAGGAGTTCGTCGAGGACGAGAACGTTCGGCAGCTAGCGAGAAGCAGCCGATGAGCGCGTGCTTATTCGGCGGGAGATCGCGGTTTGATTAATCGGATTATCGCGAAACGGAACGCAACGTGTATCGAGGCATGCGACGAAGACTGCGCGACTTTCCCGCCAAGTTTGCTCCGAGAATCTCCTCCTTCTCGATTCAGAAGTGGGATATCAATATGATGGTGTTGCTAGCGGTGGTCTTTGTTACATTGAAGGAATTTTAATAAGCCGGGAAATATCGTAATATTTTGTATACGAAGCATGCGTTGTTAAAATTGTTGTATTAATCATTTTTATCGCGCAAACCGCGCAAATATATTTCGCAACGTTGCAGCAGCGATAGTCGCGCGATGTTCGTCTCCGGATGTGGGTCAGTTTGAACGGAAATAATGGAGAAACGAAATTTATATGTACAATCTCCGTGTCCTATTTTATTATTCTCATTATTATTACGCGTGCTTTTATTATTATAACCGGATTGCGTCCCGTAATGATTCCCCTTGATTATCGCGGCGCGTTTGCAGACTAACAATAATGACGATTTATTTAATACGCGTCGTTAATTATTATCACGGATAATCGCGGAGGCAAACGCGGCAGTCCGCTTGCCGTTAAACATTCATTCGTAGCGGAATTCTTAACATCGCGGATTTTCAACACATGGCTCTCCCTCTTCCCCCCCTCTCTCTCTCTCTCGCTCTCTCTCTCTCTCTCTCTTTCTCTCTCTCTCTTTCTGTCTCAGTAAAGCGCTAATTACCATTCTGCCGGAAAGCCGTGTAATTTCGCATGACACCCGCCCAAAAGCGGGAGCTCTACTTTTGTCTAATTGCACGGATACAAAGACGAAAATTTAGTACCCCTCTCTCTCTCTCTCTCCCCCTCTCTGACAGTAATCTATCAAAGCGTGAAATTTCTAAAACGCGCAAGAAAAGGGTCACGGATCTCGAAAGAGCGGGCGTAAGTCGATCTCTCTCGTTCCCGACGACGCACGGCGCTAATCCTCGCTCACCTGAAGCTGAGTGAAAAACGTCGGTTCACAATATACGCCAGGACACGAACACGTTCGTAGAGACAAAAAAGAGAAGGAGGAGGAGGAGGAGGGGGGGGGGAGGAAGTTGCGAGAGCCCAGGAGAAGAAAACGTGGCGGGCTGCGGGAAGGGAAACGACCGTGGAGAGTTGAACGAGACGGGGGGGGGGGGGGGGGGGGGGGGGGAAAAGGAGGGGGGGGGGGGGGGGGGGGGGGGGCGGATGGATGGACGAACGGATGGACGGACGGGAGCGCGGTGGGGGGGGGGGGGGGGGGGGAGAGGGAATAAAAGGAAAGAGAAAAACGAAATCAACACGTAGTTTGAAGCCAGCTTGATAGAGATCACGGTAAATCACGTCTAGGCCGCCAGCAAACAGCGAATTGAGAAAGCGAAAGAGAGAGGGAGAGAGAGAGTATGAGAGAGAAGGGAGAGGAGGATGGACAAGAGGAAAGAGAACAAGCCATTCCATCAACGCGGAGTGAAATATAACGGCGCGAAGCGCAAATTAAATATCCTCATAATGCCGCGTTCGCGTGTTGGTGTATCTCGCCTCGCAGCGGCCGAGGCCTCGGCTGGCTGCGGGCCAAACTTCACCGGCCCGCCAGATTTGATGCCTAAAAAGGACCGTAAATTTATCTCATCGCGCGTCCGGCCCACATTTGGCCCCGCGTGCGCGAAATAAATAGAATTCTCAAGCTTTATGGCGGCCCGTGAGAGCCACATAAATCTTGTCGCTCGCCGTGTTCCGCCATCGTCCCTATCGTTCTTTACGTTTCGGGTTATGACACCGAGCCGTTGCTCGGATCGCGCATCGCGCCGAGAAATACCTTGATACGCGCCGCTCGCGCCTCCTTCGTTCGCCGCGAATTTGTCGCCGCGAGCAGGCGAAAAATATTACGCCAGATACGGGACGCGGGAACCCGATTATCCGAATTAATTAGGGAACGCGGTGCAAAATAACCGAATGATTACGTCGGCGTTTGCACGTTCGTGTATATATATTTTAACGTAATGGGAGAAAGAATATTTAATGCGCAATATTCCATATTTTAGAAATAAAATTAAAATACGCAAATGAAGATTTAATAATGTATAACGATGCGGATGTAATTTCCACCGCGGCTTGATGCGGATTAAAATTTCACGCTGCTACGTCGAATCGTGGATGGCCCCCCATCTTTTGCGATTCCCGCCACGATCCGCGAATGTCCCCGAGGGGGGGGGGGGGGGGGAGCTGGGAGCCAAGTGCCGAAACGTTCGCCACGACACACGATAACGATCCGGCGTGATCGTAACTCGTAATCGGGTAGTGACACGGCCAGCGGCAGCGTTACATCCCTGAGAAATTCCCGGTGATCGCACGAAAATGATCGAGCCAGGTGCGACGCTTTGCAGAAGCCGTGGTAATCGGTCGTGGAACTGGTTCGATATCCTTGAAATGCCGCTAACACGCGTACAGGACCACGTGGCGCGACGTGGTGACACAAGCGCGAGGAAATTATCGGTCATGTTGTCGCAGAACTGGCTCTGCCGTAGGAAAAGTTCCGCGCGTGAGAAAACATTGATTCTGCGCTTCCCGATAACGTCGCATTTTTACGCGCGCGCGCGCGCGCGCCGAATGCATTCGGCTTTATCTGGCCGGGACGACGCGATCGCGCCGTCGTTTGTAAACGCGGTCCGTTATCGGGAAATAATCGCGCGGTCACGCGTGTATGGCCTCTCGAAAGCGTGTCTGAAATGTGCCGCGATCTTCCGCGTCTCGTGCCATTTCGCGTCCATCGAGTTCGCGAAAATTCTCATTGCGAAAATCGGGCCGAGTCGTCTGTCAACGGCATTTTTAATGATTGAAAACTCTCGCGGAATAATCCCTGCGCGTGACGGCCGGCGAGGGGCGCGGGTAAACGGGCGGCCGGGTTGGATATATATCAGTATAGATGCGGATAGGAGAGGGAGGGGGAGGGGGAGGGAGAGGGGGCGCGCGCGCGCGCGCGGGCGAGACACGGCGTTGGGCGATCGCATTGGCAGCCGCGGCCTTTTTGATCGAGTTTACAATTACACGTCACCTGTCCCACGCGGCGCATTATCGGACTTGGTGATGTATTGGCGCGCGCGCGCGCGCGCGTCCGATAGGCCGTTAACACCGCGTTCGCGCGCGAGTTCCTTCGTTAATAATGGCAGAGCATTATTAACGGGTCGGCGTACCGGAAATATCGGCGAAATACTGATAATCACGCGCGCGCGCGCGCGCGAATATTAAGTCCCCGCGTCGTGAAGGTGCGATTTTTCGAGACAAGGTAGGAAAAACCACACGAAATCCCGCTTGCGACGATTAGCGCGAGTTAACTTGTGCCAGGCGCACACGCGAACGTAGCATCTGTATCACACCGTAATCTTGTTTCGTTAAAACGGCTGGACCCGGTTGCGCACCAACAAGTCGGCTTACGCAAGAGTGCCGGGCGCGATTCGCTTTCTAAACTATATAATCCCGCTCGCCGACGTGAAAAGTAGGAAAATAGTTTACACGAGCGAAGCGTGAACGTTGAGCAACATCGGCGCAATCGATCGTCAACGGTGGCTCGCAGCCGAGACGATCGTCTCGGATCCGTCATCTTGCGATAAAGGCAGAAAAAGTGCCGTCATGCCGACACAACGGGCACAATGTAACCGTTAATTACAGCCGATATCGCCGACACGGAATCGGAAAGGGAAGCACGAAGCACGTAACTGACGAGTCTCGATTCGCAGGCCGCGACGGACAAACAAGCGCGAGCATGAATAAAAGCTCTCGCATCGCGAGTGCGCGCGAAACAAATTTTAATTGCGATTTTTTTACTTGGCATTCGCGTCGTCGGCGAGCTCCGCGTCGACTAAACCGAGAATAAAAGCGCGGCGGATACCAATTTCAGCCACGTGCGAGCGGGCCAACGGACGACCGTCGAATGGCACGATCGCACGCGGATCGAAATGATTTCTATCGATGATCGGGGAAATCGAGATTAGCGAAGTCGACGTCGGCTCGGCGTCGGTCGCGATTCGGCGATTAGTTCGGAGAGATTAGTTCAGCCCCGGTTCATTTTCTAGATTGATCAAACGAGAACGCGTCGCGTCGAATCGCGCGCTGGATGTGACGCTGCTTGCTGATGCGAAATTCGGCGACTGGCGTTTTCGCGTCGCGTTACGCGACCCCTTTGCGCCGCGCAAAAGCGCAGCGGAACGCGCGTAAAAGGCGGCCATTTTCGCATTGACACGCCAGGCTGCACGCCGCGATAAAATAATTAAGCGTTAAATGTTGCCGCCGCGTTTACTCACCGATAATAACTGATTTTAACGTTGTACTACTAACGACCGCCATACGGGAACGGCGTAAGCGGTGCGTGAAACAGCGCACATTCACCGCGTAACGATGAAAAGCCAGCGGAGTTAATCTGATTTTTATTCGCTATCGTGCACGTGGATTCCCGTGGATTGCCGATAATACGTTAATATTACGCAACATTATTTATGCCCTTTATTAGTATTATTACATATTCATTATTAATATTTATTAAAACGGATTTCAATTTAAAAATAACACGCGGGACCACCACTCATGGCACGCGAGCATCGTACGTCGCGCTGCACCTACGCGCACGCACACACACGCACGCGCGCGCGCGCGCGCGCAGAATTGCATTAGCATTACGTAATAATGTTATTTATAAATGTCATCATTCATTGAAACAAATCTCGATTACAGAGAGAGAGAGAGAGAGAGAGAGAGAGAGAGAGAGAGAGAGAGAGAGAGAGAGAAAGGGACCGCGCGTTACGTATCGCGCGCAGCGCGATAGCGCCCGCGCGGCCGCAGGCATCGTCGCACGTTAACGACGGTATTCCGTTCCGCAGCGAAGAGAGAACCACCTATTGTAATTAAATTGGAACCGAGGAGAGGGACGGGAGGGAGAGAGAGAGAGAGAGGAGGAGGGGGACGATAACTGACCTGAAATTACGGCGAGCGTTTGCGTATGCTTTCGCGTAGCTCCGCGGCAAATACGGACTCGCGATCGCCAACTAACGTTGGCTTGTTCTCGCGGTTTAGCGTTCCTCGGTCAGGCTCTTTTATCGAAACCGCTTGCGCGGAACCGGAACCGACTGACGGGAACGGGACGACGGCTGAGAATTTCGCGAACGATTCATCCCTCCTAGCATCGTGGGGCACGGATCGTGGACCCCGCCGAGCGGGGGAAGGATCGAGTATCTTCTGGTCATTCAGCGGATTGCAATCATGTCACGGAGTCGGCATTACGTAATGGGGAGCATTACGGATATCAATGAGAGCGAAATATCCCGCTGTACGCGAGAAACAGACGTGTTTCTATGTGCATGACGAAGAACGGTACAAATATAACGATAACGATAGGGTTATCTAATGTCATTAATTCTTACTAAATGTTAATGACGGGGCTTATCTCTCGTCGAACCGCGCGTCGTGCTGATATCCGATGATAATTGTCAAGCACACCTGCTGAATAGCGACCGCGGAACGCAAGAATTCTCTTTCGCGATTTTCTCTCGGTTGCATATTACCCCGCGAGACGAAATCGGTTACTCTCCGTAAATCCGTAGATCAGTACAGGTGTAGTCGATCGAATAAATCGAAACGAAAATAAGCGAAGCGTAAAAGCGGACAGCTGTAGCGAGATTCATCCAGCTTTACGAAAATATGAGAACGATCGGATGTTGATCAGCATGCAGTTTGACCTCACATGATCACGTGACAATTGAATGGGTTAAAATGGGTTAATGAAAAAATACGCGACGATTAAAGGATCGCGATGCGAGAACGAAGGCGCAGCGGTGGAGCTTATTTTTGCTAGTCGTGGACGAGCGTGACGAACTTGCGCAAACGAGCCTGTCACCGCCACGAGATACATCGATTCGCGAATGGGCCACGGTCCTTCCCGGAGATACAGGCATCCGATTACCTCATGGAAGAAACGGGCGCGACAACACGATCCGTTATAGATATAACATTCGATCAAATCCCACGCGCGTGTGACACGCGGTATTAATGTAATTTTTCGACGAGGCAGCGCGTTGTAAATTTATATCCCGCTGCCGTATCATGATACGCGTACACTGTCGTCTAGTTGCTCGACGGAGACGAACGGATTTATGAGCACGAGTCTACGAAAAACGTAACGGACGAGTGTTTACGAAACGATTCGCGATCGCGTTGGAAAATACTTTTTGGCTACCGCCACGCGCGTCCTCGCACAAAAATCCATAATTCTCTCTCCCTCTCTAATTCCGATCCGATGTCGAATGTCGAAAGTTTGAGAAACGGCGCCATGTGCTAACTTAATGACGCGCTCGCCATGAGATTAAGGTCTCTGGGGAAATGCGAAAAATTGCGCGACACGGACGCGTCGACGTTAATTGCGAGTTAATACGGCGCGATCGATAACGGGGAAAATACGAGTCGCGGATTGTTAACGCGCGGCGTTATCAGAGCGGGCGTTTTTAGATAATAATCGTGTAAACAGATGACGGCGTGCGATGCGTATCTCTTTTAGCGGCATCGACATACTTTCAACAGCCGTGCAGTCGGAAAGCAAAAGCGTTCTTTGACGTTCGAGACACGCGAGGATCGAGTAACTTGGCGTGCTCGCGGAAAGAAGCATGCGAAAAATACGGGGACCTTGACACCGCAATATCGAGATTAGCGTTAACGAACGGTCGTTGGCGGTCGTTGGAAGAAAAATATTTAACTATGCCGACTCGTGAAGCCGGTAACGTTATTAAGCCGCGTTTATATACGCGCACGGAACGTGCACTCGCTGGAAAACCACATGTATGTCTGTGTGTGTGCGTAACAGCGGAACATCGAGCGGGATTTGCACGCGCTTACTATATCGCAAACACGAGATTTCATCGAAATCCAACATTTCGGCGAAGCGCGTTTTACCGCGCGAGATATTTACAAAGCCCGCCCGCCGTGTACGAAGCCACGCGTAAACGGCTCGCGATCTCGGGGTAAGCTTTCAATCGATTACGATTGTCATCAAAGAGAAACGCGCGATGCTCGGGAGTCTCCTTCGGGGATTGTTAACTCGCAGCTACGAAAAATATACGGGATAGAGGGGGGGGGGAGGAAGGGATTACGTACGAGCATAACGCCGGCGATACCGTAAATTCCATAATCCCGCGCTAAGAAGATTACGTAACTCTGCACTACGCCCGGTTATAACGGTTAGCTGGCTGTTACCATTAAAAATTGTCTATGACGTTACCGCTGATGACGGCGAACGACGCTCGAACGACGCTCGAAGCGCGACTAAAACCGACGCATCGTACGCGAATGTAAAAGGAAACGAATACTCGCTTGCCGGCGAGTGTCAATGAATTTCGACGTAATGTGCGACATGTGACGTGACGACTGCGCGAGATATGATAGCGCGGGCTTAGGTAAATGCGAGCGAAACGCTCGCCGGCCGGTGGAAATAGGAGCGAGGCGGAAACGAGAGCTCGCGCATCGGAAAAGCAGCCGGCGAGATTGATGAGTCCGCGAGTGAAAGGATCGAAGCGCTCGCGCGCGGAGAGCATTCTTTTTGCGACTTTGGCGGACAAAAAGCGAGAACGCGCCCGCGCCCTCGCGAAGAAGCAATGCCCCGCCGAAGTAATTAAGCGCGCGAGTAATTAGACGGCATCGAGCGCGCCGGTGGCTCGCTATTTTCCGTCCGCGAGTTGGTCCGGCAGCTCGGCGTTAAGATCGAGTTAAGATCCCCCTGCGATTCGGAGCTTCCGAGAAAGCCCAAGAAACGAAAGCTCAACGATCCCTCGATCGTTACGTGCTCCATCTCGTGCTCCATCTGCGAGGATTTCCTGCACGCGAAGCGGTGGAATGACACGCGAGCGATGATTATTAATAAAGGAGAACGACTGATGCTTAATACGTCTACGAGAACGATCGTTCGTTTCGGCTTTCGCGGATGTAATCGAGGATCTAAGGGAAATCAACTTGCCACCGGGATCGTATCGGACAAGCCAAACGCCGCTTCTCTGAGCCTCTGAATACTCGAGCCATGAATTTTTCGTTTCGCCCGACAAGCCGTTAAATTATTTCGATGGAAACTCGTCTTCTCGCACATTTCGCCTGGCACATGCGCCCGACAACGAAACAGGATCAATGCACCTACGAGATACGTCTACGATAAATTTCGGAGAGGAGAGCGTGTTTAACGTAGAGATGATACATTACACGTGGCACGCGTTCAATCGGATTTCACGGCGCTCGCTCGCGCGAGATGCACGTCGCGCGAACGAGAATGGCGGCAGTTTTACGTGCAGTCGGCCGCCGATATCGCCGCGCGTGCACGTGATGGGTCGCGGTGCGGTAATGTCACGCGATTTTCGTGCAAAAAAAAGGAGAGAGAGAGAGAGAGAGAGAGAGAGAGAGAGAGAGAGAGAGAGAGAAAAGAAAAAAATAGGGAGGATGGGGGGGGGAAACGGCCATCCATTTCCGGCCGCGACACGCGGACTAATGGCACACGGCTTTTCATTACGACTATGCGTCGTGCGTCGACTGCCGATAGAGCTTTCACCATCGCGCCGTATTTTATAGGACAAATATAAACAAATATCTCCAGCTATAAATAGTGCGGGGAAAATGCCGGAGTAATAACTCACGGATCGGTTTCCTGCGCGAATACTGGAGATCGATTCGCGTTACGTGTGTATATATATATATACATATATATATATATATATATATATATATATATATCTCGTGCCAACCTCGGACAATGGTCGACGAAAAAATTTATTCGTTCATTGATCAGCCGATGCTGATGACATGCAATACTTATCGACTTGGTTCATCAATTAATGCTCAATATCTTATCGGATTTGGGAGATTAACGAGGAGATGCGTAAGATTAGCACCGCTCGCGAAAAACACGCGAGTCAGACTCTGACCTCGTTTCTCGGAGACTAGTCGGATTAATAAATTGATAGCACAGCTGGCTGCAAGACTCCTTGGCAAGAGGAATCTATTAGACACAACATTTGGCATCTCCGCGAACTCTCGCGGAGCTTAACGCGATCGTAATTACAAAGAGGACGGTTACGAGCAACAGCATCTGCTCCCGATGTCTCTTTTTGTCCACTGTTATTTAACGCGCATTAAACGCAACTTGGTTCAATAATAATTGCAGCACGCACTCGTGAGATAAGATAAAAAATAAATACATCGCGAAACGTACTCCCGATGCTTCGGACGCTTCGTCATTCGGAAATAGCACGCGATAAAACTAAAAGGGAATTTCAACATCTCGCGGGATCTCGGAGGAGGAATTACAGCGCGCGATTGGAAAAAAAATATTAAATATTTACACGTAAAGCGAAAAGAGAATATTAGAAATTACATTTCCGTAAAGATCCCCTATCGAGACGTTCCGGAAAATAGATTCGCATCTGCGTTTAGCATCGAAAGATTGATACTGCACCGCTATTTATTATTGAAAATATAGCGATGTTAAACTCCGCTGATACTTCTAAATGCTGAGATCATAATAGCAGATAATCCAGAAACGGCAAATGCTTGCGTAATGCGAACGAGACAAAAAGCACATTCGCAATTGCTCGCAGAGAGTTCACAGTTAAATTACCGTGGACTTTTGTCCATACATATCTTAGTTTTTGTCGTATTTTCCTCGAACTGCACGCGACCGTGGCATCAAAGTACGTGCCAGACGTTAACTTTTCGGTTTTTACTCTCGTTGCACGCGTCGCTCAAGGCAGAAATGCGCCGACGAGAGAAGCAAGATATCGATTGTCACACAGGGCGACTATTCGATAGCCACAACGATGGAAATATCGGAAGAATAGCGGCACGCTCCTCCCCCCTGAAATTCGTTGCGTTCTGTATATGTATGCGCGAAGATGTGTCCGCGAAAATTTTGCTCGTCTCATTTCGCTATTTCGCGAAATTTCGCTCGAGCAAAGGCAACGTCAGCCGCGCGCGTCGTATCGGCAATCGAAAACTCGTTAAACGCCTCTTTATGACGTTTGATCGGAAAGATAAGTGATCGCTTGAACATTACATGGAATCTTAATTTTAATATCTAGCCGTTGTGTATAACAAGCTTCAAGTCTCATGTAAAATATACGCGACTCGTTGAGTAATTTACATACATTCTCGTTCGACGGCGCATATCGATATTTGACATTTACAAGATTAATTTCCCGGCTTCCTCATCGAGATTGATTCTCGATAGCGAACATGAAGGTAACATAGAAATAGCACGTTTTACCACTGAGCCATCTCTCAAATATTGTGAAAGCTTCGAGATAGCTTCAACAATTCAATACATAATTCAATACATTTCTGCCTTGTTATTATCATCATTCAAGAAAATCTTATCGATACAATAAATAAAAGATATTTTTCCACCGTCGCTGACGACGTGCAAGCCGGTACGTTTGGCACAATTTCGCTTAGCAAGGATCAACTACTCGGGGAAACAGAAATGACCAAAGTCAGGCCGGCGCGACAAGAGTGCGGATCCAGAGATCGCGGTCGCGCCGGCGCTAACGTCGGCCAAAATCCGAGAAACAAAGGCGGATACTCACGAAGCCAAACACGTCTCGCCAAAAACTGCGAAGGAATCCCGCATTCCGAGCCGGGCGGGCGGGTTCAGTGGTCGGCGGTTCCCTCGGCGGGCGTTACATAATTCTTCGATCCCGTGCTTGTGGCCAACACAGCAGCAGAGTGGCGAGCAGGGTGGTGAGCAGGCTGGGCTTTACCGATGCTTGCCAAAACACGGTCAAGCGTCGCGTCGTGGCTCTCCTCGCGGGGAGTTTACGATCTCGCGCGCGTGACTGATCGCGGCACTGTACGAACGCTCGTAAAACGGCGGCGGTAACGGCGGCATCGAAGCGGCAGCAAGAGAGAACGAGAACGAAAACGAGAACGAGAACAAGAACGAGAGCGAGAGGGAGAGAGGGGGAGAGGGGGAGAGAGAGAGAGAGAGAGAGAGAGAGAGGAGGGGGAAGGAGAGGAAGAGAGAGCGCGAGCCAAGTCCGCCGCGGCGGTTAAGACGGCGGGCCCTTTAAACAACGTCGAACCGGTAGGCGATCGGTCACGGCCGACCTCATGGGATTTAAATGGCCTCAGGGCTCGCCAGGGCACCGTTACACGCGCGCCGCGTCGAAGCGAGGGGGCGCCCCGGGCGATTTAAAGGGCCAGTGCGCGACGCGCCAAAGTTCCACGCGTGCGTGACCGTATCAGAGTGCAGCGATGAAATGCACCGATGCGGCTATCGGAATGACGGTCAAGCGAGTCGCACAGACGGCTTTGCAATCGCCGTCTGGCATGCGTGTACGATGCACGCCACTCGGTAAACACGTACCTATATATGCGAACACACGTATACGCATACGCGTGACACTCGCAACGTCACGGCGAGTTTGCACGATGCACAAGCACTACGTAAGGCCGCGCGGAAAAACGCGCGCGCTTCTTTCAATTACGTGCTACACTCGACACTCGACACGAAGCGTAATGCGATCGCGAACGAGCGGACCACGGTCCGCGTACAACTTCACGACGTTTCTCCTCCAGTCCCCGATTGCCGTTTTGTATTATCGTGAAACTTCGTTTCGTATATTTGATTTGCCGTTGCGTTACCTTATTCCTCTTGGCAATGTTCTCGATTTCTCACCAGTTTCGCCGCCCGTCGCCTCGTCGTCCACCTGTCGCGATTTGTTTACTAACCCGTTCTCGTTGACATCTGCAACGGATTGGTCGCTCGCGCGTCATGATCGTCGCCGCTACACGGGCTATGTTCAGGGCGCATCGTCTCGCCGAATCAACAACCGAACGACTATCACTCGCGATTAACGACAACGGCGAATGACAAACGTACGCGTTTACGTCGCGGGCACACAATGTCGTCGTCGTCGTCGTCGGACGGACGGACACGGTCGCCGCGTACCGTCGTGCGTATTCGCGCGTATATGAAACACGAAACCACCGCGCACAGCATCCCACGTTCCACCATGGGGGATCCGCGACCGCGTCACTACCATGTCGAACGTCGTCCGCCGGCGAAAGTAGTGCCGCGCACCGCCGAAACCGTGAATCAAGCGGCGCGCGCCTTCGAAATTTGCGAACGATCCGGACGATTTGCGAGCGACGCGATTAAACCGCATCACCGCGATAAGTGATCGCGGACAATGGGCATTCGGTGAGATTCGACCGAGATTTTTGCGTTCAACGCGTGTTGAATTCGCGCGAAATGCGCACGACGAGGCGCGAATGTTGCTGCGAGATTCAAACTCATTTCGCGCTTGCTCGAGTTCGATAGTTTTCTCGAACCACTAATATGGCGACGTTATCTCTCCATTTTGATGACGGTTGTCCGATACGTTAAATTTTTACAGTGGATCGAGGGCGGTATGTCTTATTTCGCGAAAAATTATTCACGATCGCGAGTTGCTGAAAAAAAAGTAATCATTCAGAAATTATTATGATAAATAATATTAAGCGGTGCTTAAACTTGGTTAATTTAAGCGGTGCTTAAACTTGATTATTACGTTATCTGTTGTATTTTTATTACACTTTTTATTTTTCACGATGTTGACGTTGAATCAAGAATTTCTCAATTCTAATTCACGGCATTCTCTCCTCTCTTTATATCACAAAAAGTATTAAAATATCCGATATATTTATTCATTCGTTTAATGGAACTCTTGTTTTATAGAGCTACATTTTCTTACATTGTAAGATCGCTCCCTCTTGAATGAAAACATTCCAAGAATATTATCGACCCGCTCTTAAGTACACACAGATTACGCATCGAGTTGCGAAAAGTTATCAATGTTAACCTTACAGAAACAGTATTTTTCATTGTGAAAAACATCCGATGAAGGATCAACACGTCCGAAATATCGATCGTATGCATCCAACGCTAGAGTAATCGAACGAGCGAAAAGCGGCCAAGTTCAGATCAAAGTTGCGTGCGCGAGCGAGTAAGCGGCGCGCAGTCGCGGAAGTGACGTCGCGCAGAGCGCAATATGGCAGACGTTAGACAACGTAAACAGTACGACGATCACGGCAGTTCATATGTGGGTAAGTATTCCGCTAGATTTTTTATCGTTTCGCCGGGTTTCCGAGGGGGGAAACGAAATGCCGCATGTGACGCCGAATGTTCGTTGTCGTCGAGGTTACGAGTGAGAGCGTGATTCGTACGCGATCGCGGACGCGAGCCAGCTGTGCACAAGCGACCACACGACATGCCATGTCCATGCCTGTTTGACACTTTGTCCGTGTCATTCCCCCTTTGACGTGAATCCTTGAATTCTCGTTGATTCTCTTCGCGTCTGTAAAACATATCCCGATATAATCCCGTGCGATGTGTAAATCATACTGCCGAGAGGAGAAGAGAAGGAGAGAGAGAGAGAGAAAGAGAGAGAGAGAGAGAGAGAGAGAGAGAGAGAGAGAGAGAAAGAGAGAGAGAGAGAGAGAGAGAGAGAGAGAGAGAGAGAGACAAAAACGACAAAGACAGAGAAAGATGGCAAGAATGAGAAAGTACGACGGAGATGGCAGATCGTGCGTCAAAGAGCAGAACGTGCAATGTGCGTAGGTTGTGCAACCGCGCCTCCTTCGAATGCTCGATCGAGCGTCGATGTATCGCGTCGATTGAACACGACTGTCGACAAAGATATCGAAATACATAGAGGTTACGCGCTCGCATAATAAAACGCGTAACAGGATGCACGATATCGCGTGTTCATCGACGCGCATGCTTATAAATAGTGTGTTAAACGCGCACCCTTCGCACTCGTCCGCAATAAATAAACGAGAGCTCTTGTCAAAAGCTTGTTGGATGACGTAGCTCGTCGGAGCACCGGTTGACTCTCGCGAGTGCTGCCTCATCGCGGCGACGATCGAAAGCGTCATATGAGAACGAGGCAACTTCAAGCTGATCGTCGCGTTGTGCGTATGCGAGATCTCACTTTGCGCGGTCTCACGTTCGATTAGTCAGCAAGGTTAATAATTACATAGACTCGGGCCTTGTACTGTGTCGCGAGAATACGTCACGTTGAACCGGTTACGTGATCTCGTACATCGAGTGTAAAAATTTCCGAACGTTTGCTCAAGTTTCCAGCGATAAGCGTGTTGCACGACGTAGATGAGGTAACCTATATGTTTTAATTTTACATCATGACGGTGATTCTAATAGTGTGCAACCAAATGTTTCGTATATATGCGATTTTATTTTAAAAGCTGATCGATATATTGAAGATTAATCGTTTCGATGTAGCGATATTTCGTTTACGTAGAACAATTTAATGTTCGTTTATACAAAATTTAATGTTTCATCATGTTTCATATTCTTAAATTTACATTATTCTGCATTTCGTAATGAAATATGGATATTATGACTCAAAGTATCTTTCAATATTCAAGTAACTTAGTACTTATAAAATCACAAAACATGATAAGCACGATGCAAAATGAGCGAAACGGAGAAATTGATACGGTCGACGAAAGAATGCACTGTTATGCGTATTCTTTTTCGCTCACCGAGGCATTACATATCAGCGTAACGTCCATACTTTGTAACAACTTTGAGGAAAATATGTTAACATATATATGCCATAGAATTTCACGATTTCCTGTTTGTCGAGTTGTCTTAAAATACGTTAAAACGACGATTCATCGTCGGAATATTTCCAACATCTTTCAAAACTTGATGCGACCCATAACGGTTCTTCTCTTTCTCCCTCTTTTTTCTTCCTTTTCTTTTTCTTTTTCTTTTCTTTTCTTTTCTTTTTCTTTTTCTTTTTCTTTTTCTTTTTCTTTTTTTTTTACTTTGACAACTTGGACAACGCAAAAAATTGCATGATCGATATTATTATAACTTGTGATCACGCTCAAGGTGACTACGTAAATAGCAGATGAGATTGCAACTTCGGCAATGTCATAGAATCAATATAATTCAGTTGTGTCATCCATTTATTCGATGACATTACTCGACAAGTCAAGCCGACGTGTCGCTGCTTACATAAGTCGGCTTTTCAACCGATATTCTTGGATCTCGTTCGCTTAATTACAAGCAGAAGAGACGTTGCATTCTAAATGTGTCGTAGGATCACTGGCAACGATATACCAGATCAGAAACTAACAAAGAAGAAAAGCAGAGATAGTGCACGTAATCAGATTCCGGCGTATCTCCGGTAAGCGGCTGATTTGATTTCTGAAATTAAAAGTATCAAAGGGGCGAACTGGAAGAGAGAAAGCCAGCGAGAGAAAGAAAGAAAGGGACAACAACAACAGCGTGTAAAGAGAGGAGAAAAGAAGGAAAAGATCGAACAACGAGCGAACGTGGACGACTCGTACGTTATAATGAAATTGCTTTTTGCATCCTTTTAGGATCGGCGTGTCGCTTTAATCCGACAACGAGGAAAACGCGCGCGCATGGATCTGATGTGTGTCCTCCGCTGGAGAAATAGCGGGCACGCTTTTCGTGTCGATGCGAGGATAAGCGGAATCCAAAGCTTCTCCCTCCCTGCCGCCGCCCCCCCCTCCTCTCTCTCTCTTTCTCTTTCTCTCACGCGCGACGTTGCAACGGGAAATCATAATGTTATTCCGCGTCAAATGAAATCTGCTCGACAATGTCGGGGAGGAAAAGCACGCCGGCACGCTCAAAGCGCGCGGATGCTGGCACTAGTACGAGCATGCACGCATCGTGCGGTTATCCCGGGGATTGGAAATGAGAGTCGCATATTGGCATGCCTATTCAAGCCGACGTGGTAGCGCGTGTTTTATTGAATAGCGTCGATAGCTCCGCGTGTATGCACGTCGTCCGCTGGAAATGAGCCGGAGGGGAAAAGGGAGGCGAGACCCGGCTTTCCCGATAGTTTACGGCGTTTCCGTCGCTGGACGGAAACAACGGCTCACAATAAATTTCTGAACCGGGCGCGATAAATTAGACGGAAGTCCGGCGTTACAACGGCTCGCGGCCGGAACAGCCGAGTTAATTGAAGCTGATTCCCGCGGTACGTGGCCGTCCACTTACGCACGTGTTACCTTTTTCCCTCTCGCGCGGCTACGGAGCAAAGTGTTCTTTCTTTATGGACGCGAGCGGGACCGCAGTTGGAATTGCGGTCACAGTTGGAGGATGAAAAAAGTTGCCAACGCGCGGCTTGATTCTATGACTGAATGCGAAATGTGAAAGTGCGAGATGCAATACGTCCATCTTCGGTTTATCTTGTGCCCCGAGAGTGCTATTACATGAATACATGGCGCATCGATATCTTGGCCTCGCCGTTTTTCTCACGTCTTTATGACGTGACACGTACATTACTGTCCAGATCTTTATTCTCTCACTGTGATTAATATCACGTTTGGCTTTTTCGTCCGTGGATTTCCCCGCGCGCGATATACTCCAAGCAGAAATAACGTCGCTAAATCGAGAGAAAATTCTCAAGATAGTCATGCAGTAGCAATTTGCATTCTTGTCCGAGCCGAGAAAGCAAAATGCGATGCGAGATAAATTAATATTGAGATTCGGATGATCAATGGACATTCAATGATCGAGTCGATGTATTCGTCGATGGTGCGTATATGCTTAAAATTTAAATCGCGTTCTTTCGCTCGTTTCAGATTCGTCGAACGCTTTCGCGTTTATGCATTTTGTTAATCAGCCTTGCATTATTCATCCTGATAAATCCAAGATCGATCGATCGCGTACCGTTGATCGCGATCCTGGCAATATGCTCCTCACAAAAAGGACAGAAAGAAAAAAAGAAGATTGTCTCGTCGATGGTCAAGAACGGAATCGGCATAGCCTAAAGTCTAAAGTCTATAAAGAACTTTTACGCCGCCTGCCGTGCGATAACGTTTTGTATTCAAAGTTCCGAATGGCGACGCGCGGCATTCGCGTCGTAAAATAAAAGAGCCGAGCGTTTGATACCAAGCAGGATCGGCATGATGCGTTCGTAGACATAACCGAGGTCGCGCGCAATCTCGGTCTTTAAAACGCGATCGCGGCAGCGATTTTCGAACAGCCGTATTTCCGCGGTGTTCCCTCTCGTAACGATCTCGCGCAACGGCGCGATCGGGTTGGCCGGAGCTAGCTGGCAGTAAAAACTGGCCATAAGTGCAATTGCACACGTCGACGAGGCATGTTTCCTGTTCCTTCTTTTTCTTTTCTTTTCTTTTTTTTTTCTTTCTCTTTTCTCCCCTTTTTTCTTTTTTCTTTTTTCTTTTTTTATCACGCGACGCGCTCGAGAGACTGGCTTAAAGCCCGCAGACTCCATAAAGCGCGGCCTTCGAGGGAAAGGAAAATTTCTGGGATATTGATTTTTACAAGCGAGCCTGTGCGACGCACTCGGCGCGACTCAGTTAACCGGAAATTGCAATAAAACCTCTCGCTCTCGAAGAGCATCGTGCCATGTGCCGATGCGTCTCCCGTCTAATTAAATCCGATACGCGCTCGGTCGCGGCTGCGCCGCGATCTGATTTAATCGGAAAAGCGATCGGAAGAGGCCGATCTCTCGCACGCGAGAGTCAGACTCGGACGAGCGCTCGAGTGTGATGAGAGAAAAATCACGTTGTCGTTGATTCGCGTCGCGCTGGAATCGCTCCTGGAGTCGATCGATTAGAGATATTGACATTCGCGAGGCGATAAGACCGGATAAGATTTCGCATTGAAAGCTAATACCGTTCGCGTATCCGCGCGTCTTATTTCATCCGGCGTAACGATCGCCCCATGAAGATTTAAGAACCCGCCGGCTGCAGAATCGCGCGCCTCGCGCACACGGAAGAAGCTTTCGGGCCGTTACGAGCGGAGCTCATAACCGAACTGCGTACGGCGTTGCATAAACTTCGGGAGCCGCCGCGGTTATGCTCGGCGTATACGCGGATGGAAATATAAATAAACCCGGCGTGCCGGATAGCGCCGTGGGCGAGATTAACGATAGCCGAGATGCCTGAAGGAGGGTGTAATAATCCTAACTCACCCGTTCGTTTATACGGGTCGATCTCTCGCCCTCCACCCCAACCCCTCCCATCCTATCCTCAGTCGGGCGCTCTGCTAGGTTCGGCTACTCTTTCCCGCAATAAACCCTCATTTGTCGTAAAACATTTGCCTGCGCGCGCGGATGCACTCCCGATGCGATGCGGGACGGTGCGGAGGAGCGGCGTTTTCTTAAAATAAATATCTTACGTGGGAGCACGCGTCGTAATCTCGCGCTTGCAGCGATCGCGAAACGGCGATCGTTAACTCGTGCGCTTTACCGTCCGCGTGGACCGGTCTGAATTCTTGCCATCGGCTGGCTCTGATTACGTTCGTTCGGCGGTGCTACTAAGCAATCGTAAATCGTAAATCGATTCGACTATGATCGCGCGAAGTGGTGGAGCAACGCGAGCGGAGCAACGAGGTGCGTGATATCTCTAATCGATCGACGAGGAAACGATTCGAGCGTGATTCGAATAAACGACAATGTTTCTCTCTCATTGCGCAATCATTTCTCTCGAGCGCTCGTTCGACTTTGACTCGCGCGCGATCTCTCGCGCGTCTTCCGATCGTTCCTCCACGAAATCAGTAATCTGATCACTGATTTCGTGGAGGAGGATCAGAATCCGTGTCGCAACCGAATCGGATTTAGGGTGACGCATCGCACATCGCGTTTGGCGTGATAAAAAAAGAGAATAACGAGTTGCTATCCTCGCCGACTGAACCAAGCTTCGTTTCCGGAAGCAAAGCTGGATTTCTTTCCGGAAGTATAAAGTACTTTCTGCAGAGGCGAACATGTCGAAATAATATTTAAACGCGATCTTCGAGCGTTTAAAATCGAATCAGAACATGTAGGTGCACAATTTTCGCCTGATATTTGCGTGAGATGCCACTTGATGGCAATCGAGCGAATACGGTGCCAATATTAGCGACACATGGCGTAAACTTCTTGCCGGTTGGTGTTTGTGAACGTATACGAACGTATTCGAAATTATTCATCTGCTTCTAAATTAAACGTAGAGCTCGCTCCTTATTTCTTCTGTAATTTGCGTCTGAAGAAACTGACCACGCGTACGTCATGTCGCGAATCTATGCAAAAAAAGACATTTCAAAGTTCAAGATCGTTTAAAGTTTACGCAGAAATATGTTCGGATAATATTGATAGATAATATTGATCACTGTGTACCCGATCGATGTGACGTTATATTTTATTTGCCAATCGCGCGAATAAAGTCTCATTAGATCAAGTTAGGATGAAAAAGAGAAATACGAGGAAATGTACATGTCATCCCGGATACTTTCTTTGAAATAGATATCTTCTTGCAACCTACTTTTACCTCTACTTATAGTTTCTTCGTGAAGTATCACACAGTTAGGCACACATCGCATGGGTCGGTTTTGCGCACAGTCCATGGAATCTTGCCAAAACTCACTCTCTTATTCGCGTGACGCAAATGATAGATTGATCGGGACGTTGAAAATGATACTTGGTCATTAGCTAAAATTTTGATACATCATTTCGACATTAATAAAATCGATATAGGCATGTAACAAATTATTATTGATCAAATGTTGTTTGGAAGATGCGACGTAGCTAGTGCCAATTTTACTGTTGGCAGCAATGCAATTAGCTTTTTCTGCTGCACATGCAGCCCTCCAACGTGCGGTTTTTCGACTCGTTGTAAACATTAATTCACATTTTTTTGAATACATTAGCTTCGTGTTTCACAGATACTTTATTATCGCTGTTTCCACTAAGCGGATTAAGTATCTGGTATTTTATATTAGCGAGCGTATTATGTAACGAGATATATATCATAGAGATACTCTATGTTAAAATAAAAACAAGTGGCTTCAGTTTATATTCTCCAGTTATTTTTAAATTCTTCAACGAATCCGTATAATTACATAGATTGCGTGATTGCGTAACATATATTATAATCTTTTGCAATTATTATCGGCTCTCGACTATGCCGAAAGTGTCTCTAAGATCATAAAATACAGCATTGAGCGAATATAATGTCCGATCATCGCCGTTTTATTCTGTTTTATCATCAATCGAATTCATTCTCTGCGACTAATCGCTCGTAACGTGGAGAGAAGGCTGGATTCGATGGCGCGTAAAGCAACATCTTCATGCGAAGACGTTGATGATGCCATCATAATGATGCCGATCTGCGGCGTAACTTTTCTCGTCGGTCTCTATTCCCGTGTCCGATACAAAATCGCGGCGGACGTGCGAGCGATGCCAAGAAATTGTAATATCGCCTACGCAATTTTATAAAAAGGGCACTTGGAAACATCAACAACACATTGAGAGGTTTAATCCTCCTTTAAGAACTTTAGGAACTTTTGAAACTCTACAAAGCAACTTGATATTGCTATTGTAAGTTAACAATGAAACATAATAGCGAGAAGTGACGCAAAGCTGCTATTACGGTTCCTGCTGTTAGCTCCCGGTGTTTGCAATTTATTTAAATGATCAAGAAAGCAGCGACGATATTTGACGGAGGATCACTGCTCGGAAGTGACATGAATTTAGAGACGAGACCAAGGCTGTCGCACATGGAGACCTCGCACGGGAAGCTACCATCCGAGCTCGTGGAAATCACGGAATACGCGGCTGGAGAACGGGCGCCGAGCACGTGCATCACCTTGAGGAGAATCCTGTCGACACTCGTGTCGGCGTGCCCCACTGCGAACGCGGCCGTTTCCGCGGCCGTGTCAGCCGATCTGCGCCCGGCGTGACGTGGGATGCTGCCAAGCTGCTCGCCGAGCGAGTCCGTCGTGACGCGCGGTCCAAGGAGCCACTACCGACCGCTACCGAGATATTTCTAGCTCGCATCTTCTCGCGACTTAGTACCTGAGCGCCGCGTGTGCACGTTGCATCAAGCGGTGCGTCAACCGAGTAGTGCTCCCGATATA
This sequence comes from Eciton burchellii, assembly GCA_020341155.1. Classification (NCBI taxonomy): domain Eukaryota; kingdom Metazoa; phylum Arthropoda; class Insecta; order Hymenoptera; family Formicidae; genus Eciton; species Eciton burchellii. Next base: position 1,482,435 of record JAHMML010000004.1, read on the forward strand.
TATATATATATATATATATATATATATATATATATATATATATATATATATATTATATATATATATATATATATATAAATATATACTCATTTGCTGCGGCGGATATCCGTGCGATCCTCGCTTGATTTTCCTCGACGAATGTGAGAACCGAGAGCACGATGGACAAGATAGTCCCGTCTCCCAGGAAGTTCATGAAACTGAGACGGAAGCAGCTCGACAAGAGCGGGTCAAGGTCGCCCGAGGGGTCGAACAAACCGCCGGAGCCGGAGAGACCGCCGAGAACGAAGACGCAGCAGCATTCCGCGACGCACAATTCCAATCTCGGGAATGCCGTTCAAACCACTAGAGTGTTCGCAGAATCGAAGAAGTCGAGTTAGTTGTCATCATGACTTCACGACACTCGCGATTGTTTCGTCGATCGACTCTCGGTGATCGGTTTCTTAGCTCGCGAGAGATCGTTCCCGAGTTTCCTTCATGCTTTATCATTAAGATCACTTTCTTTCTATCACGAGCAATAGTTTGAAAGAGGAAAATGCTAGATAATTCCTTTTTATTTCTAGATTTTTATCGACTGATGAAATATTCGTGGAAATTTTAGATAACGGTGAAAAAATTGTGGACATATCTGTATGACGAAATGCAGGCTTCTTCCGTTTGCATCGATAAATTTATGAAAAAAACTAGATAGAGCCAATAAAATATCGATTAGTTTTAAGTCAGCTAGTTTCGATCTTTTAATTAAGTATTTATGCTGCTTTGATTATTGCTATTGCTATTGATAGCGATTTCTCTCTGAAACGTAAGAGCGATTAAAGTGACTAAATTCAAGTATTATTCAAACATATGATTTCAGCCGAGAAGGCCCCGATGACGACTCTAGATGAGAACGTGAACCGCGTACCGCGACAACAGCGTAAGGCAACCGAAAGCATGGGTAAGTTGCTCCTCTTGATCAGCTAAGTGTTTGTCAGATCCGCTCTCCTCGAATCGTTTGTCCTGTCCACTTGCTTGTCCACTTTTTCTCGTTTTTCCAAGACCGCGTAGATCGCATCACTGGCCGCGCCCGGCGAGGCTGCCGGTCGAAGGCCTCCTAAAAATGTAACAATTCCGAGCGAATCTCAAGGCGACGTCTCGCGCAGCCGCTTCTGCTTCTGTGGTAAAATACTTTTCCTTTGTGTATGAAAGAAAACCAATGAAAGCACCGCGTTGATTCGTCGGGAATTCTCGTTCGGATCAGATCTTGCGACGAGTTCGCACGGCCGGCGCAGTTCTCTTGGCCAGTGCCCGAGTTCTTGCGATTCTTGTGCGAGAGATCCGCCATGATTTTGCAACTTTTCCGAATCGTTCGCGGCAAAAGCCACAAGTGTTCCTTTCGTATTCGTGGATCCGCGTAATATCCCGATCGCGTATATTCCAGGCGTAACATGGAACGAGGAGAGGTGCAGTAATGTGAAAGTTTATTATTAAATCGCGAGTCTGAAATTTTCTTGGATGCTTGGAGAGCAAGATGTTTTTTCTCAGCGATGCGTGAATCGCCCGACGCGACTTCAGTTTCTCGTTCCGCTGTAACGTTTCACGTTTGCCATTAACATTCTACTTCACACAGCTCTAATTAAATCCACCTAAACGATTACACGATGTAATAAGCGCATTTAGTTTCTCAAAATAGTTACTTTAATATAAAAGTATTTTCAGATACGCTTTTCTCGTCGGCCTTCTTCGCGTGTCTACAGATTAACGAAAAAGAAAGAGAAAAACAATATACGGTGAATTACACGGGAGGAAATACCGCGGAAAGAATCAAGTGTACAAAGTCAAAGTAAACGTACGAGATAATTCAGATGCTTTGATATTCGCGACGACACACATCCCTCTCGCCTCGTTGCCCTCGCTTTTCTACGCACTCCGCGGCGTTTTAATTAATTACATCTTCGCGTTCTCTCTCTCTCTCTCTCTCTCTCTCTCTCTCTCTCTCTCTCTCTCTCTCTCTCTCTCTCGACGTCTCGCTGTCCAAACGAGGGAGATTCGTCATCCTGCATTTACGGCTGTAACGCGATAATGATTATTCGCGTGAGATCACGAGAAAGATGAAGAAAGCAAACGAGAATCGGATGGTGGTATCACAACGACGATGACGACACGATCGGAAATGTGGAAGTGGAAACGCGGAGGTGAAGGATTGTGTACTCGCGCATAATATAATTTCCAGTTTCCTCGTAAAATAATTGCCGGAGACTCCCCGTCACGTTCCATCGGTCGATTATTTCGTTATCGTTATTCGTAATTGAAGACATTCATTCGATCTTGTTGAGATAACGTGGATATCCTTCACATGCACGATTCTCAACGTTGAAGCTCCATGATATCGGAATATAGAAATGTGGAATGTTTTTGAAATGAATCGACGGAGATCCTGCTAATAAACGCGCAGTAACGAATTATTAAGAATCGCAATTATATGATGATTCTTATTCACACGATATACTCGCGCATTAGAATGCAAAAGGTAATTTAACTGAAGGATAAATGAACGATAATATATTTTCTAATATTTGTTAATATTTGCATAACACTTGCTCAAAGTTTTTATAATGCTGTTGGAAAAAGTATTCATGATATGCAAAATAATCGTTGATATCCATCGTCGATTATATATTGTAAAACGCATGAAAGGATACACGAGCAAAAATTGAAGATGCGCTTAAATCGATTATGACGTCGTTGCTTCCAGTATGACATAAAATATAACATTGGATGTCATTAAAAACGATGATTGTGAGATAATTGTTATGATGCAATATATTTGTCGAGCTCTCTCAAATGAGACCGTGGATGTTCCAAGATAAATTCATGTGACTTTAATCAAATTATTTTTCACATTCATGGATTCAAACTAATTGATTGCTTATCACAGAGCGAAAATGTTATTTTCAACGGGGAACAGAGAGAAGTGTGAAACGCGATATCAAAAGAAGATATTAAAACTGCATTTGCCCGTTGATTTTCGTATTAAACTTTACACTTTCTCGCGATACTGTTTGATATTCTTGACAAAGACACAGTAAAATTCAATCCATGTTTTCTTTGAGGCTCTTTTTGTTTTCTGATAAGCAGAATATTCGATTATTCATTCAAACGTGTATGTAAAAATCACGAGTAAGATAATAATGATTGTCAATAACAACGATAATTGCAAGTTAAACATTGCCTGCGATATGCAAATAACGTTCCGAGAAATAACATTTTTATTCCGATAAAAAGCAATTCTTATTACTTGTTGCGGCAAGAGAAGCGTAAGAAATGAAATGGTTTCCTCCACTAATTTCCCGGTGTGTTTTGCCGTGTAATTATTACCGATGCAGTCTCGTGATGCAGATAACGGTCGGTCAATTTAGTTTATTACACCGCGCGATAAACTCAAGTACAACAATTTCTTACTCCTTTCCGTCTATCTTGCCTAAAAAGACAATCTCGATCTTTTTTTATGACAACGGTACTTTCATATTACTTTTTTCGGGTAAAGAGACACGATCTGCCTTGTGCTTGTGAAAAAAGAAAAAATTGATTAATTTAGAGGAAAGAATATATGCTTGAAATAAAGTTCAATACTTTTCTATTATTATATTGGGAAAGAAGAGAGGGAAAGAGTGAGAATGCTCTTAACAGCGCAGTAAGGTATACAAACTGCAGCAAGTATCCCAAATGCTTTTCATGTCCCATGTTTTTCAGATTATTAAAACAATATTGGCTAAACAAGACAAACGTAAATTTCTCTATTGGTCACAATTGATGGGACATGTAGCGATATGATCTTTCGGCGGTTTATGCTGGGCTTCTGCACGACTTGCCGATCTGCCAAATAAATCGCGCCAACGATTTAAATCCCTCCATCAGTTTCACAGCTGATCCGAGTCGCCTGTCATGGGTCACTGCGTTAGATACGTAAGCCGCGGCAAGTTAGTTTTGGGCGGTTTGTTTCCGTGTCACGTGTAATAAATTACATCGAGACTCGCCGTTTACATATTCTGCCGATATCACGACTTCTATTCGTACATGACCATTACCAATTCTCCTCGTTGTACGCTTCCTGCCATCATTTGCGGCTTCTTGCTCGTTCTTTTTATTTAATCTTTGTAATTGCATTTACTCTTTCCTTTCTGCATTGTCAAGTTTATAATCGAGATACTTTGTTTGCCGCAGATTATTTGGAAAATAATGATCGGATAGAAAGAATCGCGCCGATGCACGCACAAAAGAACATGGATGAAGGACGGCCTGTCCAAGTGGTACTTGCCCACCCAGATCATACCTTCGAATTAGATGAAGATGCATTGTCGGAAATTCTCTTACACGACGACGTGAAAGATAGAAGTGTGGTTGTGGTATCTGTTGCAGGTGCCTTCAGGAAAGGCAAAAGTTTCCTTCTTGACTTTTTCCTTCGTTACATGAATAGCAAGGTAGATGATAATAGCTATCTCTCAATCCCTGAATTTGTCATGCGATTTATTAAAATATCAACACGATATTTACAAAGTTCCTTTCATTTCATGTTTGCTCTCGTCGAACGGGCTTGACTCTGTACAATCGTCACGGTTGAAATCCATACGTTTACGCTAACCGACAACAGTACCCGTTACACAGTGATAACGACACCTTACGCAATGATATCGACACTTGGCTAGGTTCCGAGGACGAACCTCTGAGTGGTTTCTCGTGGAGAGGCGGCTCCGAGAGGGATACTACGGGAATACTAATGTGGTCGAAGGTCTATCGCGCTACTTTGCCGAACAAAGAAAAGATTGCTGTGATTCTTATGGACACTCAAGGCGCGTTCGACAGCCAATCGACGGTGCGAGACTGCGCGACAGTGTTCGCGTTGAGCACGATGCTGTCATCCGTGCAAATCTACAATCTGTCGCAGAATATACAGGAGGACGATTTGCAACATCTGCAATTGTTTACCGAGTACGGTAGATTGGCATTGGAGAATTCTGACAGTACGCCTTTTCAGAGATTGCAATTCTTAATCAGAGATTGGGTCTACCCATACGAGGCCGATTATGGCGCAGAGGGCGGCAAACAATTACTTGATAAGAGATTAGAAATCTCCGACAGACAGCATCCGGAGTTACAGAGTTTACGGAAGCACATTAAATCCTGCTTTTCGGACATATCGTGTTTCCTTATGCCGCATCCGGGTCTTGAGATCGCCACGAATCCGCGATTCGACGGCAGATTATCCGAGATACAATCTGAATTTAAAAAACAATTGAAAGTGCTCATACCGATGATACTGGCGCCGCAAAATCTCGTCACTAAAAAGATAAATGGTCAGGATGTGAAAGCGAAAGATCTGTTAGAATATTTTAAGAGTTATATTAATCTTTACAAGGGAGATGAACTTCCTGAACCGAAAAGTATGCTCGTGGTACGTATAGCATTCATTATGCTTAATTATTGTTTAAATTTCTTGCTCTCTTGTTTCGTTTAATTAGAACAAATAATTGTTTCAACTCGATTGAGCAACGATTATGTTTTATGTTTACAGGCCACGGCAGAAGCTAACAATTTGACGGCTGTAGCCGAAGCTAAGGATTCGTATCTTAAGATGATGGAAAGTGTATGTGGTGGAACGAAACCGTTCTTAGCGACTGCACACTTGGAATCGGAGCATCAACATTGTATGGACACAGCTCTTCGTCAGTTTCAGAATAAACGAAAAATGGGTGGCGAAGAATTCAGTCAAATATATATGGAAAAATTGATAAAGGCAAGTAAAGGCGTATTTCAACACGCGTTTTCTCCTTTTTTATTTTTTTAGCTATTCAATCTAATTTATATTCTTTCACGAATCTTGAACGTTTATTTTATCATAATAATCATCTTCCTCAATCCCAACAGGACATGGATGATGCTTTCTTACAATTCAAGGCACACAACGAGAGTAAAAATATCTTTAAAGCAGCAAGAACGCCGGCTGTGTTTTTCGCGATTGCCGTTACTATGTACATCTTGTCTGGAATATTTGGTCTGGTTGGTCTATATACAATAGCAAATGTATGCAATCTCATTATGGGCATCGGTCTTCTTACGCTTGTCTTGTGGGCGTACATAAGGTACGTTAAATCATCGCATACATTCCCTGTTGTCATGAATTATTTTTCATTGCCGTTCTTTTTCTTGCATATTAGATATAGCGGAGAATTCAGAGAAATCGGTACGCAAATAGATGATTTAGCCAACACAATATGGGAAAATGTAAGTATAATAAGTAACTTCAGAAACTGATTACAAAGCTTTCTTAGTTTTTTCTCTAATATATCTGTTTCAATTTTTATCGTATAAATGTAAGATCTTTCTGATAAAAATTATATTGTTCACAGTGCACTAGTGAAAAACGATATTTGAAGAAGGTAGAGATTTTTTTATCCTCTTATTAGTTTGTTGTAAACTTGTCATATATCTATCTTGAATTTAATTCGCTTAAAATGAGAATGAGAGAATGTATAAATGATATAAAAAGAAATTTTATAATTTTAGAATAAGTTATTTTCACCAAATATTTAAATCTGCACTGAAGTTACGTATGTGAAAATTTATATTTTTATTTTCGTACGTGTTATGTTCAAATAGCACATATCAATCACAGTATGTGTATAATTGCATATTATTAATATAAATCGAATGATATTCACGTCACGATTAATATGTAATATTTTTTTATTGCAACAGGTCTGGCTATGTGCTCATCTTTGTTATAAAATAACGTATAAATTAAGATACCTCATCCTGTCCGTCGTCGTAATCGTGTTTACAGTACCTATATGCCATTTTACTTATCTTGATCTTCGTAGACATGGCTATATATGATCCCACGCTTTTTTTCCTTTTTAATTTCAATTTTCATGAATGATTTAAATCTCGATTTGCTTCTCAGCACTTTTTTTATATTTCTTACACATCTATTTTACACATTCACAAATTCTTTTTCTACTGATCAGAACTGTTTGATGGTTCAAACATAATCATTAATATTATTTTTTTTACTGTTTCTTTTTTTATTCCTGTCATAAGCTGAGTGCTAACAGGAGTAAATATCAAAAAGGTATGACATTTGAATATACGTACAATCAAATATTTAATAATTATTAGCATTGATCAAACATTAGAGCCATAGCTAAAAGTTGCATTTCATCTGCGCATAACTATTATTATCTCTTCTATGTGTCATATTAAAATTGTCATATGAAACATAAGTTTCTTAAAAACCACGAAACTAAGAAAAAAGAACGCGTTATCTTAATTATGTGATGTTGTACAGCATAATTATTATAAGATTGTACGGTAATGATATAAGAAATTCTTTTTACTTTTGTTCAGTTCATGAAGCCACTCTATCAACGATTTGTGGAGAAGTCAGTGTCTGTAGCAGTGGCGCAAGCTGCTGAAATAGCGGTGACAAATTCAACATTGAACGCCGCTACCACTGCTAATGGCAAGCCTAAATTCTCGTAATATTCATTCCCCTAATTTCTTTAAACGGATCGAAGCACATCATCTGTATATGTTAACACCAGTTAAGTGGCATAACCAAATTTTATAATACATTATTCTCTGACACATCGCCATGAATAGTCTTTTCTCTGTTTAAATCGGATTAAACATTATGGCTTGAACGTACTAATTTGAAATGACTGTGAATGTATATACGATGTACCCTAATCATAAAACAGCGTTAGATTGGTGGAAATCGTGGTTACTAGTACATAATCCTTGGTATGACATTGTTGTAAAAATAAAGTCTTATCTTGGTGAGAGATATTATTATTATTGTAGCTTGATCTGAAAGTTTTATCATGGGGATGTTAATATATTTGAAGTTGATGCAGATTACTACGAACTAGAGAAATGCATTTGTGAAAACGTTACGAAAAAAAGTCTAAAAAAAAATAAATCTATGTAATAATCTCTTCTTTTTCATAAAAATATACACGGTCCTTCTGTTATATCCATTACGTCAAAAGTGCATTTTGCAATTATTTTCTTTTTTTATACAAATAGAATCCTGTTTTGCATAGTATTCTTAAGACTACATCCTTGTTAGTTTTGTGTTATTTATGTACTTGGACTAACAAAGTTCAGATTTTGTTTGTGCCAGAAACTCTCTATATCGGTTATTGTACTGAACTATTGTTTAATAAAAGAAAGAATGTACATATTAGACGATGTTATTCCCATTCGAAATAGTTTGAGAAACGTGATAAAGATATTTAGACCTTATTTAATTATTAATGACATTCATGCGCCATATATTGTAGCATATGATTATTAAATGCAATATCTCTCAAAGTTGCCCGATCTTATATTGATCTATTTAAGAATATCATAATTTTTATCATACCTTTACCAACACGCTAATATCGCTTAAATTTGCGTAGATATATTGAATTTTATTTCCTACTCATTACTCATTGGATAAGATTAATAATTTTCTCTCTTTTGTTCAATATTTTTTTATAAATTCATTAATTTTTAAAAAATATTGTTCGCGTGAAACTTGTAACTTATAACGTGCCGTATAAAAAATTAATTGTTATGTGGACTTTAGCCAATGAGTAATTTGGTAACAGAATGTGTAGTGTGCATGTGTTGAAATTATCAAATCTTGCCAAGCGACTAATCATGTACTTTATATATTTGATTTAACATGCATGTGATAGAGTTACGTGTTTATTTGCATTTACAATTGGCAAATAATCTCGTTTTTAAATGCACGAAACTCATTGACAAAAATTGCAGTATTTGAGAAATTTTATCATAAATTAGAATAATAATCTCTCACGAATTACTAAATGTAAAACGTATTATTGCTACAAAAAGAAACATGTGGCTAAAAATGTCAAACTGAAAAATACATATTTTACATTTTTCCTATCATGACAAAGAAGTACACTTGGTGATGGTTTTAGTAATATTCTAGTATATTTGATAGATAAGATATTTGCTTCATGGAGATGTACATAAAAAGCGAGCTCATTTTTATATATTAAAACATAACTTGATATATATACGTCATAATTTGATTTATATACGTCATGATGTGATTTTAAAAAAATTTTTGTTGAAAATGCAATCCCATTAACAGATATAAATATTGCTATAAACACACACACACAGGCAGCTTAAAAAAAATATTCTTTATTAATACGTTCGTTTTTTATTGGCTGAGGTATAATATCAGGGGATTAACAGCTTTGTATTATTAATATAGTTGTATTTGCCATCTCATTGTGCTTTATACAAGATGGATGTGCATAGGATAATAGAACATCGTAAAAATGCATCGTTAAGAAGGTGCCATTAATTTTAGTTCTGGATTTATAAGACTTTCCGAGTCATGTGTCTTGCACTGAATTTATTTGCTAATCTTGTAGAAATTTCTAAATTCCATTTTCCAAAAGTAAATAAATTCAGCACGCGATGCATGTTATTCTAAGTGTACGATTAAGTAACAATCGCAATTGATATTTAAATCGCCATCTTTATTAGCACGTCAGTCATTATTGAAACAGATGTTAGAACAATTATTGCGTTAGATAATTTTATAAAATAATTAAAAACTATAATATGTGAATTATATAATTTCGGATTATTTGCAGATATCGTAATTTATGTAAAAGGAGTTTGTAATATCTTACATAATTTTACAGGATTGTGATGTGTGTAGCTAGAAATATATAAAGATGATACAAATAATTTATAGGTCGCGAATATTGAACAAAGTTACCTTAATTAAAAATATTTTATATCATAAAGAAATTCGTTTAGGATGCATTATACACTTACTGCATATGCAGTTTTATTCTTCAGCCATCCATTTTATACTAATATTGTAATAGAAATTATATTATATAATGAAATAAAAAAATAATCCGTATGTATTCACATGCATAAGTACGATAGTTAGATATTGTAACAATATCTTAATTCTTAATATTATTAATTCTTTTTAAAATTACGTATAGATAACACGTTAAGATAATTATGTAGCGTAAGCCATGATGGGTAAAAATAAACGCATATATTTTTCTATTTACAAAATAAGTATATTTTATTTCTTAAATAACCAAACCTGAATTGTCATATACTTACATATAATACATATGAGTTAGTTTAGATTTAAACATTCGTTTCACCATATCGTTACTTCTCTGAATTGATTCTTGTAACTTGGAATTATAGATCTTAAATTGTTCTTTCACAGCGCAGTTATTAGGCTCTAAAATAAGCGCGGCCTTCAAATCCGTCACAGCTTTCTCATTATTCATCATATTGCCATATGCCATACCTCTTCTGTATAAAGCTTTGACATTATTTTGATCTCTGTCCAATATCTTGGTACACAGGGAAACTGTGTGTTCATAATTCTTCTGATTCAGTTGACACATAGCCATATTGTTATAGAGTGTGAGTCTCAGATTTTTAATATCGGATTCCAACTGCTTTTCTAGTTTCAAATCTGGGTCCGGTATCGGCTCTAACGTTATCAAAATCTTGCATGCTCTGCTGAACTTCTGGAATGCATCTATAATCCTGAAATCCTTGAACAGTTCGATGCCTCTCTCCTTATACTTTAATGATACTTGATACTTCTCCTCTGCACTCCACTCCCAGATTGGTTTGTGACGTTCGCATTTGTTCAATGTGATTTCGAATTTGATCGTTATCAACTCGCCACTGGCATCGCCCTGCTGTTTTACAGACAGAGTGAGGGTGATGAGACTCTCTTCGAATACGTTCATCATTTGTAATGCCCTCTCAACTTTTTGATCGACTTCCGCGCTCGCATCACCGATAACCAGCTCTTTCTCTCCCTCACTGTCCAAAATTTCCGTGTGATATTCTCTCAGATCCTCATTCGATGCTCCTGTAACACTTATATTCTTCACAGTGATATTACACGTAGAACATTCTGTCGGTTTCTTGCTAAATAGACCCAGCTTCAATACATCTTTCTTGATGCTTTTATCGGCCGATTCCCAAGATCGTAGCATCGTGACAGCTTGTCAATTCTATATAAAGTATTCCATCAATGAATCACGATCGATAATTAAACAAGAATATCTATTATATTTTACCAAAGCGATGCGGATAAAGCTAGCCTTTACGTTATTTCAGCATATGTTGTTCTTGAGAAAGTTACTTGATGTAAACAATAACAGCAGAACCAAGTGGAACTTAACCTCGAAAGGAAAGTCGCAACCATTGCAGATTAGAGTGGAAAATGCTTTTACGCATGCGCAGCTGGTGGAATGCAGCACCAGATTCAACAGATATTCGATTTTTCTTAGTTTACTAAATCTTTACTAAATCTTTACTAACTAATATCTTTATTAAATATTATTATTAAATTAATGCTTGTAATAGAATCTTTTCGATTGAATCTCATATGACTACAATAAATGCATATAATGTAAAAAAATCTACGCCTCGAGATTCAAGATGAAATTTATGTACAAGATATAAGCGTGATGATCCCTTTAATAATCAGTGCTTATTTAGGTCCATTAAACGCATCATCTCCCCACAAACCTATTTCAGCATTGCCTTCACGGATTACATATCGCGTTAGTCAACTTACGAGCGTCGGACTTACGTTAACATACTGGTAGCTTAATTTATTGAGGAAACCTAAAGAAATGGATTCCTACGATGAACTTTACGGTGTTCTGCATAAACTCAATCTGATATCTGACTCTTATTGGCCTTACTTGATCAGTTTATTCGTTGGATTAATTGCTGTCATACGGTATGTTCATGAATATGATTAATATGTAAAATATATGAAATATTGCAGACATACAATTTAAAAATAAAAATGTTTAGAAATCTAAGAAATTTTAAGTTATTTCTCTTTATCCAGCACTATCAAAACTCACTTTAATTAAAAACTTTCTAAATATGATGATATATTATAATTTATAACTATTATTTATTTAAAAAATAATTTCTTTTTAATCCGGCTTCAATAAACGAAACAAAACAACATAACGAGAGAAATGAAAATACTGATCAGCTGGCATTTAAAAATAAGTACAAAAATGTAATTACTAAATGTAATTTAGTGAATTTATTGAATTTATTGAACTTTCTTAGAATATACATGGGTGGTCCAACGTGTCCAAATGATGATCGTATTACTGACAAAATCGTGATTATCACGGGCGCATCCAGTGGGATCGGCAAGGAAATTGCTCTGGAATTAGCCCGCAGAGGCGGTCGTATTATTTTAGCTGTTAGAGATACGGTAGCTGGTGAAAAAGTAGCGCAGCAAATTCGAAATGTCTCGGGAAAAGATGCAAAAGTCAAGGCAATCGATCTCTCCTCGTTGAAAAGCGTGCGAAGTTTTGTCAACCAGTTGGGTATAATATCTTAAGCATCTGAATATTGATGTTACATGATACAAAGTGTATAAATATAATAACATTTTTTACGTTATCAAATTATGTAGATACGGAAAGAATAGATATATTAATAAATAATGCTGGAATCGTTTTCCATCCGTTTGAGAAAACCACGGAAGGCTTTGAGATGCATTTCGTAACAAATTATTTGGGTAATTATGGCAAGCATAGTATGGTAGGATGAAGTTACTATAAATACGATATAAGTTATAAAAATAAAAATATAATATTGATAGTAATAAGGAAAACTTATTTACTTAAAGTATATAAGAATGAACATTTTAATCTTAGAAAGAGATTTTATTTTAGGTCACTTTTTACTTACCCATCTATTGCTACCTAAATTACATGCAGCTGAACAAGGTAGAATAATAAACATTTCTTCACAAGCTCATAGGGTTAGTATTATACACCTAGAAGACCTGAATCTGGAAAAAAATTTCACCGCGAGGGAAGCCTTCGGTCAAAGTAAATTAGCATTGATCTTCATGGCCAATCATATGAGCAAATTATTAAAAGGTAATATTAAATTTTTTTGTTTTATAATATTATATTAAAGGTAATATTAAATTTTGTTGTTTAATGTATAATTATTGATCTTTTTTATGTAGATACGAATATTACAATTAATGTTGTCAATCCTGGCATCGTGAGAGGCACGAGGCACATGCGATATTCACCGCTAAATTCGACATTTTTTATTAAATTAATAATGCGACCGTGGATGTGGCTATTCCTGAAAAATGCCGTTCAAGGTGCTCAGACTGCCATTTATGCAGCAGTGACTCAAGAATTGAATGAGAATTCCGGAAAATATTTCAGGTAAGTAAATTAAAAATGTATCATCTAGAATAAAATAATCTTATATAATTTATCTTTATAGTGACTGCCAAATACAGTCGTCTTCGATTAGTGACATTAATGAAATGGTAGCCGAGAAGTTATATAGCAAGTCTCTTACGTTAATAAAACTGTATACAAATGAGCTTCAAGTTAATTGCAAAAAGTAATTATATTTTATATGCACAATATCTTTCACATCTTACTATTATCATAAATTAATCATAAATATTTTATAAATATAAATATGATACAAATAATTTTTTCAAGCTTCTTAGGTATATGAAAAATTAACAATTAATAATAATATAATAATATATTATAAAAACAAAGTACAATTGTATATCCACCATTATATAGTGTATAATAATTATATATTTAATTATGATTAGCCAATTTTGTCCATTTCTCACTAACTTTCCATAACCATTTCGCTAGATCATCATTTTTGGCATCATCCGACACTTCCTTAGTTTCGCAGTTACTACAAATGAAATTATTACGTTATTTCTCAATTTTTATAATCAGTTTCTTCGTTAAATTCTTCACGATACTTACTCAAAATAAGAACCAGAAGTATTTGCAAGATCTGGATCCAATGCGACATACAAAACAGTTTGTGCTCCTCGATCAGGTGATTTAATAAATGGCCAAGAAAACGGTTTCAAGAGTATTCGTGTGAACCAATTGTTATATACATACATGTGTCGCGTTAATTCTGTATCAACTACACCAGGATGGACGGCATTTACAGTAACACCAGTTCCTAAAGATTGCAAAATTGAGAAATATTTAACAATTATCACAGATTATATATTCAGATGAAATTATATAGTTTACTAAATTACCTTCCAATCTTTTTGCTAATTCCCTAGTGAAGAGCAATATAGCTAATTTACTTTGCGCGTAAGCTTTACCGGGATCATAATCCTGATCCAAATTTAAATCTTTCATATTTATTTCACCTCGGTAATGAGAGCTACTTGACAAATTTACAATTCTGGTTGGTGCACAATCTTTTAAGACATCTAGCAGTAGATTTGTGAGCAAAAAGTGTCCCATGTGATTGACTCCAAGTTGTTTCTCGATACCTTCTTTAGTATGACTCTTTGGACATCTCATTACGCCAGCATTATTAATAAGTATATGAAGTTTATTACTTTCTGTAATGCAAATGGAACAAATAATATGCAATAATATAAGCAGAAATGAAACAAAAGCGACTTAAGATATATATCTGTTCTCGTTTAGTAATACCTTTCTTAAATTCTTCTACAAATTCCTTAATACTTTCTTGCGATGCTAAGTCACATTTTCTACAATAAACATACTTATTTTTTGTATCAAATACAATATGTCGACGGGTCTATAAAAATAGAATCATATTATATAAAATTATTAAAAATTGCAATTTATATATATATGTAATAAAGTAAGGAAAAATTATTTAGCTTAAAATATCAAGAACAATATTTTATAATATAATACTATATTATGCTGCAGTATACTATAATCAAGAAATTTAGAAATAATAAGATATTAATAAGTACTTCTTCACATTTTTTCATGTCTCTGCATGCCATGATAACTCTTGCTTTGCGTCTGGCTAAATTAAAAGCTATTTCCTTCCCAATACCAGTATTTGCTCCTGTAACAATAGCAATTTTGTTTGCTATAGTCTCATCTCCTTTGTATTCTGGACCTCCCATGTAATCCCTATTTTAATGTAGTTACATTATTATATACAACTTATAATACAACAGCAAATATTTTTAAAATATTATTTCACGCTATCTTCAGAATGAAATACAATATTTAAATAAAAAAGAAAAAAATATATGATTTAATAATTTATATCTTTTAGTCGCATATAACATTCTAATAATTATAGACAAATATATTTATATACAATATATTTCTCACAATGTATATTTTTCTAAATAACATTACTTTATAAGAAGTCCCGCCCCAGCAGTAGTAGCCGCCATAGAAAGATAAACATAACGTTTTGGAATTGTCCATCGCATTATGGCAAATTATTATAAATATAATACCGAATAAAGTAAATAACTCAAACTGTAGGAACTGTAGGAACTGTAGGAACAGCTAATATAACCAAATATAAGCTCCGCTTCTAAACACATGCAATGTGCTCGGTATATTCTAAAAGCGAACGAACTCGCGTTAATATATATATACAGATATATATTTGTACAAAAGATTAAAATTAAGTTAATCACGTAAATAAAGAAGAAAATAAAACATGGATTACATAAAAATAAATTTAAAAAATCTGTCAATTATAAATATTTTAATTAAATAGCTAAATTATACTACTTATAAAAATAAAAGATTCAATAGAATTAATGTATTGTTATACTACTTGAGAATAAAGGTATGGCTGACTTGTCGTCGATCTATACTATTATCTCACTATTCAGCAGCAACAGTAAAGACACATAGCGGTCATTCTTAAAATTAACTTCCAGAAATGTTGCCTGCAATATTCGAATAGGAGATTACGGTTATCTACGTACCGATTTTTTACTGTCTTAGTACCAACGAATTCTCAAAGATGACACTACGGCTTTCTGTTTTGGATTTTTAAAATTGATTTAAATGGAGTTTTGTTAACTAAGCTATTTATTCTTAATATTCTTCTATTATATATATTATAAAACCAATAGATTTTGAACAATTTCAACAAACTAAGAAAAATCGATTTCAAATTGAAGAAATTTATGAAGAAATATGCTTTCATTTTAGATTTCAGATTATCTTATCTTATATAAGACTATCAATAAATGGTGAGTTAAGAAGTAATTGGGAAATTTCTTCTACAAAAAAAAGATATAAACTGCATAATAAAATTGATTGAAAATTGAATAAAATTTGATTATGCTGTTTTTAAGAAAAATGATCTTTGATTGAAATAATTATTTGACTGTTGAAACTTATCTAGTTTTAATGAAGGCAAAAGTATACTTCTTATGACCTTAAACACTATTTACATTCTAAGATCTATCTTATTAGACTAATTATACTGATCGTCCGTTCAGTCTTTCACAGTACGGCAACATAATAAGTTATAGTAGTTTGATATCCAATATCTATATCTGATATTCAAAACTTTTAGCGATAATGCATTAGAACTTAATTATTAAACAATTATATCCTAATCATTTTCTGTGTATAGAGGTAAGTTACTGAGAAATGGAATAATTAAATTTTCTTAAAGTTGTAAAAGAAAACGAATACATAAAGAAAGAGAAAGAGATTTAAATTATTCTGAAAAATAAATATTTCTTTGGAAAGATAATATTTCTCTTGCTCTTGTTTTAAAATGAAGATTATTTATTTTTCTCTTGATGAATTCCTTCGTTCTTTCTATATTTTATCTTACATAAATATGGATTTAATTCAGTTCATTATAATATGGTTTTCATCTTTACATTTAAAAACGATATAACATTAAATAGACTCTGATAATCTTGATATGCAAAATTATTTTACTTATATATCAAGAGAAATGTTAAAATATTTAATATTAAAAATATCTTTTCAACAATTTATAAAATTTATGGCGATATGAATAACCTTAGATAAAAGAGATAAAATCAAAGAACGAAAAATCCTATATAACGTTTTCAATTTTTATTTAAAAAAATATTAATGGTATTTATTGATAGATATAAATATATAAATACGAAATATAAATATATATGATATATTTATAATATATTTATTAAAGAAGACAATAAATTCAAATAAAATGTTTGCTTTTAACTCGTTATAGAATTTTTTAAAGCTACGTGAACGAAAATTTTAAGAAAAATATTCTATATTCAGATTCGTATCGTTCGTTACTATGTGATTTAAGATAATGGGAAAATAGTGAACCTTGACGATACGATACCTTGTGTTGATAAACATATAATCGTATTGTAACATGTAGCATGTTTTTATGAAACATACATGGATGATAATATTTTGGATGATTAAGAGGAATAACTTCATTTGGAAATTCTAAATTTTGCTTGATTCTAAACTAATTCATTCTAAATATCGTAATTGTTTCATATGTTGTAATATATTTTATTTACTTGTCTGATATTAACAAAATAAATATACATAAAATGTTCTATTAAATCATAAATGTTTATTAAAAGAAATCCTGATGTTGTTAACGATTCACTTCGTTTTCTTTAAGAATCATAATAGAAAAGAAATTATGAGAGGATAAAGTCGCGAGAAGAGAAGTAGAGAGAAAATAAGAAGGATATAATTATGTTGCATATTGTTTACAAAATTATTTTTCTTCTAATGAAAAATATCTGTCTCCGCAGATACTCTAAATAAAAAGTGCACAATGCAATTGTGCTGGAAACTGTTATTAAATGGCAGTCTATTATTTATCGTCGTAACTGCATCTTTAAATTATCGTACTGATATTGATGATGAATTAGATGATGAAAATGATTTCGAAGATGGCCAAAACTATTTCAGAGAAATACATGTAGTCGAATATGTGGAAGACGATCTTCCTGCCAAAGATGATTTGAAATGCGATAATAAAGCCGTTATGCAAGAGATTTCTTATCCTTGGGAATCTGAAGATGACTATTATCGTTTAATAAATTTCAAGCATGTGGTACCATTGCATTATGATCTCGAACTAACAATACCTGAATGTAAAAATTATATTACTGTTAGTGGTAAATCAACAATCAAACTCGAAATTCGTAAACCAACGCTAGTCATAACTTTTCATTATGCGAAACCACAAGATCTAGAAGTGAGATTGTTTCACAAAAATGGCGAGATCTGCGTCAGCAAATATAACTATAACACTCTGTTGCATATAGTTAGATTGATTTTTGATGCTGCATTACAACCCGGACTTTATACTCTGAAAATGAAATTCCCAGCTTCTTTGCCTGAGGTAGCAGGTATTGAAATAGTAAAACACAGAGGCCATAGATATCTGACGGAGTAAGTAAATGTTACAATAATAAATATGTATGTATGCAGCATCCATTACTTAATGAATGATAGTTTCAGAGATATAAATGAAAGTAGCATTAATTATATAAAATTTATTATTAAAATTTAACAGGTCGTTCGTCATAACACATTTGCAACCGTTTGCTGCTCAACAATTATTCCCATGTTTCGATGAACCGACATTCGAGAGCACTTTTAACATTACTATAAATCATTGTGGTCACAATAAAGCTATATCGAATATGCCTTATAAAACAACAAAGTATTGGAGAAATAGTCATGACTTGATACAGACAAGATTTTCTCAAACTCCCGCAATCCCTGCCTATCGAGTGGTATTGATGCTTGCAACATTGGATTACGTTAACACCAATAATCTAAGTGAACGTAAACGAAACTACGACATGTGGTTTAGAATGTTCGCAAGGGTGGAGGTAGAATATGCTGAAAAGATGATTAGTAAAATTTCATCAAAATATGATTGGAAAGAAAGCATCAATCTTGAAAGCATAACTCATATTGTATTGCCGCATGCCGAAAAGAGATATTATCATGGATATTTGGGAGTCTGCGTTTACACGTAATGCACACAATTAGAAAGATATATTAATGAATATTAAAAATTATTTTTAATATTCAGAGTTTTCGAGTTTAAAATACTTTTATATTTTTATAATTCGACGACAATGAATTATCATCGGTTTAATTTAAACGATAATACGAGCACGATAATATCATTACATTTGAATCGATGTGGAGAGCAAAATGAATTTATACTATTTCTAAAAATAGTATAAATAACGATATTCTTCCAAATTATTTTCAGAAATAATTATTATCTATTTACATTCTATTTATTAAGGCTCGAAATTGTTATTACTTTTAACGATTTTAGATTATAACGCTAATAATATCTAATACTAACAGTACACAGAAATTGTTATCTTTTGTGAAAATAAAATGGCAATTTAAATGAAATAATTTTCATATTCACGTGTGTAATATTGTGTACTAAATTTATGAAATATATGCAGAAATTTAATAACAGTTTGCGCTTTTTAATAAGAGCTGATTTGATATAAATTTATTATTTTGTCATTATATTTTTAGAGAAGCAGATATTTTCTATCATTATGATCTAGATCCTGTTGCACGCAAAATAGAAGTACTTCGTGCAATAGGACATGCACTGGCGGATCAATGGTTTACTAATCATGTAGTTCCATCTTGGTGGTCTGATTTATGGCTAAACAAAGGAATAACTGAATTGCTCTCACTGGATGTTCTTAATGAGGTAGTTTGATATTATTAACACAAGATTATTTTATATAAAATCTAAAATATCAGAAGAGAATCAATCAAAAAATGATGTTTAGATTATATTGCAAGAAAACTTATTATACACATGGAATTATTTTAGAAAATAATGGAAATGTTTCGTTTCTCAAACAATTACATTATCCAATTTTATATTTACAACAATTTGTAATAATAAGTTTTGGCGATTTTACGTCGATATCGATCTTTTTGATATCGAAAATTTATTTTAGTTCTATAATTGCATTAGAACTAAATGTATGTATATAATTTTGCAGTAAAATTATATAGTATATGATTTTATAACAAAAATTGAAAATCTAGAACATACTTTAGCAACAAATATTGCTAATATATTTTTCCAAGCCACTTTTTACCTAATTGACAACGTATTTCTTTTTAGACTTTCCCAGAATTGCGAATGATAGATTTGTTCGTAGTTCAAACACAACATGAATCCCTTCATCTGGATACTGAAGATATTATGAGGCCTCTTAGTAATAGTAATATCACAACTCGGTCTCAAATTAATTCATTATTTACCTTTCCCTTTTACATGAAAGGTAAGATTGAATAAACGTGGTACGGTATACTTATCTATAAATTCATGAATATAAATATTATATTCACGACGCAAATAATCAATGCATAAATTTAACTATTTGTTCATGTTTATATTATTTAAGAAATGGAAAAAAAATATAATTATAATATCTCTCTTTATCATATCTGTTTTATGTTTATAAATATATGTTTTATGTTTTATAAATATATAAATATCGCGATAAATCTATTTGTTACTTGTTATTTGTTATTTATTATAATTTTGTCTGACATATTATAGCACCCATTGTAATGCGCATGTTGCAACATATGCTTCCTGATGGGATATTGCGCAAGTATATTATACTTGTAGCAGAAGCATATTACAACTATATGTAAATATAATTTTATAATATAATAGTACGCATATATATAATATCATGTAGCATATATTAACTATGTTAAATTTTATATACTTAGAAAGCCAAGAGCTCTTACTGAAACTAAATTCTGGGAATATTTGGCATATGCTTTAGAGTCGATGAAACTAAATATCATCTTGCCATACGGCAAAACAAATGATTTTGAAGAAATAATAGAACCTTGGATAAAACTAAAACATTATCCTTTGGTCAATGTAGAACGAAATTATGAAACAGGTGAGATAAAATTGTCTCAACAACATTTTCAAGAAGAAAACGTTGATGATGTGGGTACTTGGTGGATACCTATTGCTATCGCTAAACAGACGGATGCGAATTTCACTAATACTGAACCTCTTATGTGGTTAAATCCATCAAATAAACAAGAAATAATCAAATTTATTAATGAAAGTGGTTGGATCATACTTAATCCACAACAAAGCGGTGAGTACTATCTGATTTGCTATTATATCATGTTTATTTTGCATAATTAAAATTTATATTTTATTACATTTTATATTTGACTTTACATTATTGTCCGCGTCTATGCAAAAATTAAAAGATATCTCACATAAAATATAAATATATTAAATATAACGTGCACGTTACATATAAAAGAATATCATATGAAATATAGTTAAAAAATCAGATTTGTTTTCTCTTCCTCGATAACAATAATAATGAGAAATAACTTGCATTTTTCTTTCATGACATAGATGAGTTTTGATACAAAATTATATATCTTTTGATTCCAAAAACAAACCACATATGATAGTTGTATTGTTAGAATTATCTTTAAATCTTAAGAAAAAAGTCAAATTCCTAAAGACGCTGATAATATTCAGCGATTATTGCTAAATATTTATAAACACTGATCGTGCACGATGATTTTTCATCAAACGTCTATAGACGCCAATAGTAGTCAAAGTTAATATAAGACACAAATATATAAAAATATCTGTTTACCAATACATTGAAGAAAAATCTAACTAATAAAATTTGTTTATATATAACAGGATATTATCGTGTCAATTATGATGTTCGTAATTGGATATTAATTGCGGATTATTTAAATTCAAACAACTATAAAACAATACATGTTCTCAATCGTGCCCAAATTATCGATGACGCATATCATCTTTTAATGATCGATCAACTCGATTATAAAATATTCTTGAGGCTCACAGAATATTTATCACGAGAGACCGATTATATAGCATGGTATCCTATGTTTAAAATTTTTGAATATTTTTCTGGACTTTTACCATATGCAGAAAGTACATTTCTAAAGGTAAAAAGTTTATTTCAATAATAAAATTTTATTTCTTTCTCAATGAAGATATATCCTATATGTAATGAAGAACTAATGAAAATATCGACTATCAGTTATATAATTTGTGCATAACATATATCGATGTAATGTCAAGAATAATCAACTATGCAAAGAATATATATTCATATATTCATAAAATATATGAAGACATACAGTTGTACTTCTTAGATTAAAGAAGTTTTTAATTTTGATCGACAAGAAATTTTTAATAAGAATATTTTTAAATGTAACAGTCTCAGTCTTCTAATATCCAGATTCATATTTTAATTATGAGATATTGATAATTATTTTTCTTTTATTAATATGACTTAAATGTAAAAAATTAATATTATATTTGTATTTACGTTGTATTCAATATATCTTGAATTTAAAAGTATGAATTAATATCTATGATAGTATTTCGTTAAATAATATTATTTATATAATAATATATATAATTATATATTATATATAATAATAATATATATTATTAGCAGTATAATATTTAGTAATATAATATAATATAATATAATATAATGCAGTATTTCAATTTTTGCAGAATGAAGAAATTTTAATAAACTCGTCATGCCTATTTTTATAAAAATTTTATAAAAAATTTTATAATAATAATATTACATAAAATTTATATAATGTGATAATCTTTTTTAGGCCCACATGTTAAAAATATTAAATGGACTTCTTGTGAACATAGGATATCAGGAAGAAGATAACGAAATCGATATTACTAAAAGTTTAAGACAAGAAGCTGTAAAATGGGCCTGTATTCTTAAAAGTGTTGTATGCATAAAAAAGGCAGAACATAAGTTGCAAGAATATACGAAAAAGTATGCCTATGATCAGTAATTCTTTTAATTTTTATTTTCTCAACGATATTATGTATGATTGATCCTACATTAAATCTATCGCTTTTAATCGATCCTTATCATAATAGATACTTGCAAAAATCTATTATCGGCAGAATTTTTTCTATTTTAATCGTAGATAATAAAATAAATTTGTTAATAGATTTCATCTTTTTTTAGTCTTCAAAATACTATGGTTGGTGGTTGGAAGGATTGGATATATCGCAATGGCATAGCGAGAGCAGACATGAATACATGGAACAAGACAATAGATTATTTATTACATCAAAAAAGTTATGAACAAGCCTTCCAAGTACTTTCTTGCTCAGAAAATCCTGTCGTCATTCACGAGACTCTAAAACAAATGTTTGCAGAATATGCTAAAAAAAAAGAAGACAGGAAAATTGATAAACCCTTAAGAATCATTTCTTCCATTTTTGCGAAGCACGCAAGAAATATGTTACAGGATATATTAGCGCATTTAAAAGGAGAGAAGTAATGATAAATTTTCTCATATAAAATATAAAATATTTAAAATTATAGATTTTTTATTTAGCGTTTAAATCATAAATCTACTATTTTATTTTTCCAGCGAACATATTATGATTAAAATATTAGCTGTTACCATTCACCATCTGTATACTGCTGATCATCTTGATATGGTAATTTTATAATTACAAATTTTTTATATCCTTTTAGAAGAATATCCTTTACATCCTTTTATTGATAAATTTATTTTATTCCTATTATATATACACAGCTTATCCTGCGTTATCATAAATTAATAATTATAAAATGGCAGATATGTTATCTTGAGAATTTTATGTTACCATAATCAATAATTATTTATAACAAATACAATTTATTATATTTATATAATTTATTCCAGATACATAATTTTGTATATCATAATCTAAAGAATAAAGATACAATTCAAGATTTATTAAAAATGCGATTATTGCAAATAAACGTAAACAGACTGGCTAACAAAGATTGGTTTAAATCAAAAAACAACGCAATTAAAATCACAATAAAAAAGGATACGAAGACTGCACATAGAACATCAAAAGAGGTATCTCATTATTATAAAATTTGTTCTTATATATAATTTAATTTTGTATTTAATTTATTCTTATGACTAACAAATTGAAATAATTTATATGTAATCAGACATATGATATATGTATGATTATGCATATGATACACATGATTAATCAAATTATATCAACAAAATTAATACACGATGTATGTGTGTGTGTGTATGTATTGCGTAGTATAATAAAAATTTCACCCTTCCTTATCCAAATTGTATGTTGTCTTTTTACTAAAAGTAAAATCCTAAAAATATTCTAAAAATATCCTAATTGTTTCTCTGTCCTTTTTTAATGTAAACGTGCATCAAAGCATAATAGAATGTGAATTTTCTATAATAAAGAAACGTTTATACAGGTATTTAAACCAACACCGACCGTGATGATAACACCGACGCGGAATTTCCTTCTAGATAACATATTACCGTTACATTATGATATCAAATTAAAAATACCAAAACATATCAAAGAAACCAATTTTACTTTTGATGGCGAATGCAATGTAAAAATTGTAATCCATAGTGCAACGCAAATGATAGGTTTGCATTCACTGGAACAAAAAATATATAAGGCATCATTAACTCCTATCAAACGTGTTGCTAATGATTTGGAAAATGTACAAGTCTATTACTGCACGAAATTTGCGCATAATTCTACAGATCAAATCTTGATTCTTCATTTCGAAGTTATGTTATTTCCTGGAAATTATATTTTAAATGTGAAATTTGTGAGTTCTTTTTACGATAACGGAAACGGCGTTTCCAAATCGTTATATAAAAACGGAAATGGAAATGGAAATAGAATGTGAGTATATTGAGTAAACTAGCAGATCTTGTAGTTAATATTTTATTGAGTATATATATATATATATATATATATATATATATATACTATTTTATATTTTATTATAAATCTTATACATATATAAACACATATTATGCATTGCATTTCATTTTAAAAAAATATAAAATAATCAATATAGCAATAAAAAGATATTCGGTAATAAAATAATAATATATGGATGGAACATTTTGTAGATGGCTGTTTACGACACGTTCCCAACCGATTCGAGCCCGGCAAGTGTTTCCATGCTGGGATGAGCCAACATTAAAAACCACGTTTAATATTTCCATAAATCATGATCCAAAATACAGGCTTATGTCGAATATGCCGATAAGACACAAGCACATGGAAAATGGAACAATATGGACATATTTTGATATCACTCCTACAATGACTACTTATCACATGGCAATGGCGATCACGATGAAAGATTTATATCGCATTTCCAACATAAAAAAGAACATCAATATGTGGGGCAGAGCGCTCGTAATACCGCACTTATCGTTTGCGCATACTGTTGCTGAGACAGTAATGCAGGATTTAGTCCGATATACGGGCACCTTGAAAATTCCGAAAATGGATCACCTCGCAATTCCAGAAATACAGGAAGAGGCAATTGGCAATTGGGGACTCAATATTTATAAGTAACGCGCATAGATTAATGATACAGATAATGTTATGTTAGATATGATATACAATATATATAACATAATATAACGAAATCGTTAAGCTGCTTACGTTTATAACAAAAAAGTTTTTGTAGCAAAAACTTTTTATACAGCCAAATTATTTTCTCATTCTTTTTAATAGAGAAGAAGCTATTATATACGATCCAGAACTGGATAGCGTTGCACGAAAAATGGATGCGGCGCGCTTGGTAGCACGTGCAGTAGCACATCAATTACTTAATAACGTGACCAACTTGTCTTGGTCGTCTCATCCATGGTTGAATGAAGGTCTTCCCACATTTCTCGGAACGTATGCTATTGACAAGGTTGTTTTATATCTTTAATTCATTGATGCAATTATAACGAAATCTTAATGTCTCAATGTAGAACTCTTTTCTTCATTAAGATAGCTATTCAATCATATTAACTTTATAACTTCGTTTCCAGAATTTTATATGTCCCCGAGCGATGGATTTATTTGTAGTCCAATTACAACATGAATCTCTTCATTTAGATACTCATTACAATATGCAGCCTCTTATATCAAAAAATCTATCCGATATCCAATCACTTTTCTCGTTCCCTTTTTATACTAAAGGTAAAATTATAATAATTATTTATAAATTATTAGAGATCAATCTCATAAGAGATAGAGAGGAAAAATGTTGTTAAATTTATTCTTTCACTTGTATCCTTACATTGTTTCATATTTTAACTATATAGTATTTCATATTTTATTTAATACTTCCAAGTATTTTTCACACCTGTAAATTGTGTTCCAGCGCCGGTCATAGTACGCATGCTGCAACAGATTATTACCAATATATTATTTATTCAAGGTGAAATCTATCCAAGTTTCGAGACTAAGTAAGTAATACGTCCTAATATAATAATAATTATATATTATAATACTTACTGACATAAATCATAAATTTAGACAATTCAAAATATTAACTCCCTACGATATGTCTAACGCTATGGAAATTGCTCTAAAAAAGTTGGATACTAAACATAGCGATTATATATTAAAAAATGTTATGGATACCTGGACAAAACAAAGCAATTATCCTATATTAAATGTGACAAGGAATTATAGTAACGGCCATGTCACGATATCGCAAGAAAATTTCTCACTTGACGAGAAGAAGTGGTGGATACCTATAACATATGCCACGCAAGCAAAACCTTATTTTTCAAATATTTTATCCATTCGTTGGCTAGAACCACGCTTACATAATATAATACTTGATAAAATTGATGAAAATACTGGATGGGTTATAGTCAATCTGCAACAAACCGGTAATTATTTAATTCATCACCTTAATTTATATTTTTATATTTTTTTCTATATTTGTATTAAAATTTATGGGAGGAGAGGAAGAGAGAAATGTGGAAACTAGAAAATGTCTTTCAACAAATTAAAGGAAAATCTAATCCATAGAATTTATCTTTAATTATGCAATAGGCTACTATCGTGTCAATTATGATCGTATGAACTGGATATTAATCTCGAACTATTTAAATTCTGAGGAATATAAAAACATACACATTCTCAATCGTGCTCAAATTATTGATGACGCATATCATTTACTAATGGCCAATCAACTTGAATTAAAAATATTTTTGGACCTCACCGAATATCTGTCGCAAGAAACTGATTACATAGCATGGTATCCTATGATTAAAGCTTTGGAATATTTGTCGGGTTTCTTACCATACAAAGAAAGTCAACCTCTGAAGGTAAGTAATAGATTTTCTCAATAAAGAATGTAATAAATATTCACACGATAAAAAGAAACGTATATACATTACATAATATAAATGTGTATTACAATAAAATTTCTATTGCAAGAATAATTTCGTTTTTATATTTTTTCTTTTTATATTTTTTAAATTAATGAATAATGTTTTACGAATATACCCTCCTGAAGTCTCTTACTACTTAAATATATTTTACCGAAATATTTTCTGATAAACATTCATTTTAATTATTATTCTGATTATTATGTATATACCGACATATTTGATCAGAATTAGCCATAATTGGACAGACTTGACCAATAATATATTATACTTTCTTCTATAAAAATAATAATATACAAAATATATAATTTTTAATTATTCTAGTACCATATGATAAAAATTTTGAGAGCACTCCTTGCGAAAATAGGGTATGATGAGTATCCTAAAGAAAACGCTCTTATTAAATGTCTAAGGCAAGAGGCTGTAAAATGGGCATGCACTTTAGGAGATATTAATTGTAAAACTATCGCCAAGCACAAATTGGAAGAATATCTCGAAAATCCTACAAAAAAGAAGTAATTTTTCTTAGAATAAAGATCTTTCTAATCTTTATTCTTCCTATCAAGAGAATATTATTTTTCGAATACCTGTTTTAATTTCCATTTATATATCTGTCACAGATTTCTACCAGGTTGGAAACATTGGACGTATTGTGCAGGTCTGACAATAGCGAACAGCCGTACTTGGAATAAAGCATGGAATATACTACATACGAAAAAATCTAAAGTTTTAGAATTACTTTCTTGCTCTGAAACTTTTTCCATTACCAGAGATGCTTTGGAAATAATGCTGTCAGAAACTAATAACACAATACAGAATAATAAGCGCGCTAATACTATGTATTCCCTTATTGCGAAGCATGCACGAAGCAATTTAGAAAGCATATTAATGCAGTTAAAGAAATACAAGTAATAATTCTTCTTTTCTTTTTCAAAACTATAGACTAAAAGATATGAATTATTGATGTCTATTTAATATAAATTTATTATTTTATTTTTAGTATACATTATATTACTAAAGCGTTAACTATCATTATTAACCATGTATATTCCGAAAATCAACTTAATAAGGTACGTTTTAAGTTATATATTTGATTACTTGTTGTTAAATTTATCCATTTCTATATATGCCTATATATTTATGATAATTTCTTTCATTTATGTTAGGATGAGTTCAAGTTTTATAATAGAACGAATTACCAAAATAATTAATAATCAAAATAAATAATAAATCGCAATCTGTTTTAGATAAACGAATTTATAAAAAACAATATCGTGAATAAAGAAACAACCAACAATATTCAATATATGATAGAGAGACGTTTGGATCAAATCAAATATCACATGAACAAATTTTCAATAATATTTACAAAAAATGAATTAATTTGATTAATATAAAATAATAATATAGCACAGCATATATGCATGTAATTGAATGATGAATTGAACGATGAATTTTATATGTTCTTATTAACATTATATTTTATTACATTATATCATTTACATATATTATTTATATTATATTTATATTTAAAAAATTATATATAATTTATTTGCTTCTAGCTAATATCTATTTGTTCTCTTCTTTTTAATATTTTTATATTAATTTTATTTAATTTTGTATTCTTGTATATTCCATTTATATAATATATGTATAATATATTATAAAATAATATAATAAGAAAATGTTATCACAATTTATATACTTTTTTTATCGTATAAAAAATTGTAATGTTTCATTCTTCATTTGACTATAAAATACATTATTGTATACATGGCATTATTGTATATTGTTTTATCTTCACTATCCTTATAATATTTCCTTTAACATTCTTGTAATATCTACTTTATTACCTTTAATATGGAAACTATGTATGTTAACTATAAAGATTAACTATAAATGAATATTTTATAATAATTTCTTTTTGGAAATCAAACACACAAAATCACAAAATATCATAGATTAGGAGTATTATTATATCTGCTATTATCCACTATTATCTACTATTACAATGGATAATATTTAAAAGTCGACATAATTTGTATATTAATAATATAATTAAAAATCTTATTATTGCTTCACTATTAACTTTATTTCATTCAAAATTTGATAAACATTCATACAATATCAATGAATAATAGTTTTAAAAAAAGAAATTGCTGATAAAATTCTAAAGAAATTCTTAAAAAGCAATGAATTTTATATAAGCGTTATTTCCAACTGCTGTTTATCAATATAATATACCTATATATTAAGACTCTTACTGATTGGCAGAACAGACCGGCTATTATATATGCCTTCAAATCTGTTTACATAACATTACATCTTATTACGATACCTAGTTACGATATTGAATGTTCATACTCCTTTAGTTCTTGATGGTCTATCAATGTGATAAGAGGTAATCAGAATAATAGTAATTTTAGCATCGAGCTCTCTCGACATATTTAATGTACTATTAATTTCAAACGATTATTAAAATTCTCTATTTCAATCTTCAATGTACAGATAAGTGATAGAAGATACAGGATTTCCATATTTCTCTATTGTAAGTATAAATATAAGAAAATATATAGTCTATAACTATAACGGTTCTCTCATTGTCCTCGAAGAACAAGTTATTAATTTTTATTTCTGAAAATAATATTTTTCATAAAGTGTTTCTCTTCTTCTCTTCTTCCTTCTTCCTCTTAAGACTAAGAGATTATTTATTTTTCTAACAAAAATATATTTTTATATTTTGTAAATGTTCAATTGATTGATATAAAGATAAATTTAATCCTATTATGTCACTTTGAATTCTGAAATTTATCAAGTGCAAGATAATATCATATACTGTTACGCATTTTATTTAATTTATAGATATTACAAGAAACGTTAAAAATATTTAACACTATCCTCAACTTTATTCATATTTTCTCATAATAAATATCTCTGTGATTATAACGAGCGATTTTTTATTTTAGCTATATATATATATGCATACATATATATATCATTTCATATCTATAATTCTTCTTAAAAAGACACATATAATAGAGAATTTCAGCGAAATATTTATCATTTTATCCATTTCTATTATGCTCAAGAACCGTTACGTAAAGAGAAGTTTGAAATAAATTTGATATCGCGTTAGTCACTAAATTAAGAAAAAAAATGAGATATTGAAGACAGCGTAAGACATGTTGATAAACATGTATTAATCCATTGGGGATCAAATATGATCAGATGCTAAATAAACATAGCTCTACAAATACGTTAAGATAGAAAAAAAAGAGAGAGATTCTATTTATCTTCCAAATCTCAAATTTATAAATTTGAAATCTAATTACACACGACTTGTGTAACGCTTCATTATAATTCTGTATTTGTTACATAATTTGTAATTGAAATAATAGATGTTACATTTACTTTCTTTTATTAATTATTTTGTTAATATTTTATTAATATTCGTATCATTTTTTCTTGCATTAAACGATTCTTACAGATAGCTGAAATGAAGATTAACGCGTTATTTCTAAAGCTGTTATTAAATAGCGGCTTACTATGCATCGCGGCCGCTCATCTCATTAAAAGTATACCGGCCAAAAAGGTCGAAAAACTTGATTATCATTTGCCAAACAACGTAGTACCGTTGCATTATAATATCAGGCTATCATTGTACGATAACAGTGAAATCTCTACCGTACAAGGTGAATCTAACATCACCATCGAAGTTCGTCGCACAACGTCAAAAATAAGCTTGCACACTGTGCAGATATCCATCCTGGATGTAATATTAATCGATAAAACTGATGAGTATCACAGATCATTGGAGTATAGTTACAACAGTAATACGAACATCGTTGCTTTCGATTTCGGTTATATGATACCGCAAGGATTTTATACCTTGCATATAAAGTATGTCAGTTATTTATTCGATGAAGAAGACGGTGCTTTTAAAACGACATATACAAATAAATATAAGAGAAAAATGTGAGTATAAATATTAAAATATTAAAAATATCCCACATATAGCCGTGTAGCTATCGTTTACATATCATATTATACAAATCACATTTTCGCTCCAACATCATTATCATTTGCTATCTATTCAAATCGTTTAGTTATTGATTTGGGAAGTTATAAATTGTTACAATATGTTATATTGTTACATTGTTATTACAAAATATAATTATGTATATAAAAGAAATATTATATTTTTTAGTTGAACACTATTTGCACAATTTTAAATGAACTATTCTGTAAACCTATTTTGATGCATTATGATTTCTTCAATTTAACAGATTGCAAATCATGACATTTTCTCAGCCGTGTTGGGCGCGACGATTGTTTCCAAGCTGGGACGAGCCGGCTTTCGAAAGCGTTTTTAATATTTCTGTAAAGCATCGCGACGAATATTCCGCAGTATCAAATTCACTGGTTCAAAAAGTGCACTCAGACGGGAACGGAATGACATGGACACATTTTCACAAGACCATCCCAATGCCGACTTATCGTCTATCATTAGTGATCATGATGTTTAATATGGTTCACATTTCCAATACAAACGAGACTGTCTATGTATGGTGCAATCCCGACTTGTTATACGAAGTATCATTTGCATTCAAAATTTCCGAACAAATCAAGAAAAAACTGGATTGGTATTCAAGAAGTTCTCATAGAATGCAGAAAATGGATCTCATAGCAATTACAGATTATAATGATAAAAGCATGGGAAATTGGGGAGTCAGTCTCCATAGGTAATGTACATAATTTATATATATGGATGTCCAGTTTTTTTATATCCAGAATTATATCCATAATTCTTGTCCAGAACCATTCTTATATTTTATTGACAAATTTTATACAAAGATATATATACGCATATATGGATCTAAATTATCCGCAGTTGAACTCAATCGCAGTCGAATTCAAAAATTTCAATATATATATATATATATTATCAATATACATATTGTCAATTTCAAAAGTTGTAATATATATAACAAAATTAATATGTGAATACTGTCCAAAATTGCATATATATATAAATGTATTGACTTACTTTCCCTTTTCAGACAAGGAAATATTTTGTATTATAAAGCTACCGATGATGCAATGAAAAAGATAGACGTTGCACGTCTCGTAACACATGCACTAGCATATCAATGGCTGGATAATGCATTTACTGCATCTTGGTGGTCTGATATATGGTTAAATGAAGGATTTGCTGTTCTCCTTCAAGTGAATGCTCTAAATAAGGTCGTATTACTTTTTTCTAATGAAGATTCATTTATATAGTTGAAGATTATAGTAAGATCACGTTATAGTGATGCAGAATAATACATGAAAATTTCTGTCTATAGACTTATCCAAAATGGCGAATACCCGATCTATTTGTGGTTCAGACACAGCATGAATCTCTTCGTTTGGATGCTGATTACAATATGATGCCTCTTGCGTATGAAGTCAAGTCCTCGTCTGAGATTAACTCGCTTTTGTCTTTGTCTTTTTACTTCAAAGGTAGAATTGAAGATACAATGATGATTATTTATAAATTCGCGTATGTTACGAGGCAATATTACTCCTAAATGGAATTATACCCTAATTATATTCTAATTCTTCGCTTGAAAAGCGAAAAGAAATATTTAAATATTTAATTTATTTATATATCTAAATTAAAGCTTACTTATCAAAAGTAATTAGCTTTTCTCTAAAATTCTTCTGTCGAATCTCAATTAAGCTCGGCTATGTTATAATTATGCTCAGTTACACAAATATCGCAGAAAATTTAATTTATGCTTATGTAAATATATCTATTACCTGATTTTATAGCGCCTGCTATAATACGTATGTTGCAACACATCATCAGCAATGTGGAAATTAATCCAGATGCTATACATACATATTTCGACACGAAGTAAGTAACGCAATTTAATATAATTAATTAATGTAATCACATATATGTTTATGTCACATAATCACATATATCACAGATCTGTATAATAAATATTATAATCAGGAATTCGATCAAATATGTACACTCTATAAATTAATGAATATGATTTTATATTTCTTAATTAATCTATTACTTAAATGACAATGAGAGAGCAGCGGTTGTATAAATATAAGCAGATTAAAATATCTACTGATGCACAAAACTGTGTGAATAATATTAAATTTTACGTTTAGTCAGTTTAAGGGAATAAACTTCCATGATTTTTGGAACATTATGCAGAATGCTCTGGGTGTACCAAATGAATCAAATGAGAATAAAAATTATAACTTAAGCCTTGTGATGGATACTTGGGCAATGCAGCAGTTATATCCTATATTAAAAGTGACGCGAGATTATATCAGTGGTCGAGTAACAGTATCACAAGAAAATATCAATACGGTAGACAAAAATAAATGGTGGATACCTCTAACTTATACCGTGCAAACAGAGCCCAATTTTTTTAATACGTTGCCTAAGGCATGGTTAAAACCGCAATCGCATAATTTAACTCTTGATCAATTATATCAGAAGGACGAATGGATAATATTCAATTTACAACAAACTGGTGTGTATCTATCATAGATTTGTATTTTTATAATCATTTTACGTCTATTTATGATAATCAAATATATCTCAGGTCTCAAAAAATATAGCATTCGGCTAAAAAATATTCCGTGCTATAAATATTATATTCATTCTAAATCATGTTCTTATATAATCAGTTATTATCATTTAATTAATTTAAATTTGTATAAAATTTCACATAAATATCTCAGGTAGTTATATTTTGCATCAGCGTTTTTCACAATTTTGTAATTAATAATTAATAATTAATATTTGTAAGCTTGTAAACGCATGGTTCTTAATATATCATTTGCACGTCTTAAGTGAAAAAAAACGGATGTTCCGAGATATTTATTCGATTAGTTCACTGAAGAAACATAACTAATGAAATTCTTTGTATATTGCAGGATACTATCGCGTCAATTACGATATCTATAATTGGGAATTAATTGCACGATTCTTAAACACAGACAATTATACGAAGATACATGTACTCAATCGTGCTCAAATTATCGATGATGCGTATTATCTTATGATGTCAAGACAACTTCCACTTACTATATTTTTAGAACTCACGAGCTATTTATCGCGTGAGACAGATTATATAGCATGGTATCCCATGATCAAAGCTTTAGAAAATCTATCCAGCTATTTACCTTACAAGGAAACTGAAGTTCTACAGGTAAATAGCAATAAATGTAATCAAATAAAATTATGAAGTTTATATATTGTAGATAATACATGGTACATATTATTGTAATTGATCTATAATACATATATAAAGTATAATCTTGAAGCATAATCTTGTTACATTAACAAGATTACATCAATAATATAATAAATTTCAAAATATACAGAATATAAAGTAGAAGATCTAATATAAGAGCTGTATGCTTGAAATGTATAACTATTTAATGAAAAAAAAAGAAGAAAAAGACTTGGTCAATATACATTCGCTGACATATTACATATTTTGCTTTGTTTTCTCTAATAATTTTTTATAAGTAATAATCTTTGTATAAATGAGTTGACATGTGAAACATATATCTAATAATTTTCAGAAACACGTGCAAAAAATCTTGAATGCGCTTCTATTAAAAATAGGATATAACGATAATCGTAATGAAAACATCCTTATTAAATGCTTAAGGCAAGAAGCTACAAAATGGGCATGTATTGTTGATGATGCGAATTGCAAAAATGTAGCATACGAAAAGCTACTATCGTATTTGGGAGAACATGAACTTCCCAAGTAATATTTTTGTAATTTTGTGCTTATTTTTGTTATTGTAATTATTGTCTATTACGAGAAATATTTTATCATTTTATTATATAAAAAGGTTCCTTTTGTAACAAGCAATTTAGTAGCAAATTTGTATCAAATTCAAGCTAAAATTATAATCTATTATATAGATAATAGCAGATCTATTAGCAGATCTATTATCTAAGCAGAATTTTTAAACAAAATAGATTATTACCAATATATTATTACCAATAGAAATAGATTATTACCAATATATTATTACCAATAAATAATTTGTTCAGTTTTCGCTGAACTCATATGTTTTAAACAAATTACAGATTTACACAATTGTATATGCAGAACTATCTAATTTCTAGCTTGGATCTAATGATCTTACATTACATAAATCATCTAAAAAATTTATAATATATTTAAGGAAATTCTACCGATTATGCAATATTTTCATAAAAAATTTTTAGAAAAAATTTTTAATTTTATAGACCATGGTGGAAATATTGGACATATTGTAATGGATTTAAATCGACGGATAAGTATATATGGGATTATGAAGCACCTTATAGAGAAGGAGCTCGTAGACTCATGGATTTATATCATTGTCCCGCTGCTTCTATTATTAGCCAACGCATGTACATGATAAATAGAGACAGACTTACAGAATTTAAACAAATTCCTATAAGAACATCTGTCTATTCTATGACTTCGTATGCAAAGATAACTCTAAAAGATACATTGCAGTTTATTAAATATTATAAGTAATTATCTTTTTTATTCATACATACATATTATCTCCAAAAATCTTAAATTATTCAATTTTACTAATTTAAATCTGCTCTTTTTACAGTATACGTTTTATTACTAAAACATTAACTGCCCTCATTAATCGTCTATATTCCGAGGCTGAACTTGACGAGGTAAATTTTATCTTTTAAATTATCAAATACTTTTTATCAAAACTATTTTTTATATATTCTATACATAGAATATACTTCATTTTAATTATACTAAAGTAATTAATTCGTTTATGATCTAATAAATAAGAAATTATTAATTAATTAATTAATTATCAATGAAAAAGGAATGACGAAATTATCGATTTTAGATAAACAAATTTGTGCAAAATTATTTAAAAAAGAAGAAACAAGAGAGAGAAATGGCTGCAAATATTCAGGATAAGATAAAAAAACGTTTATCTCAGATAAAAAAACAATCAACAAAATTGTCTATGTGGAATACTACGAATATATCGAATTGATTCAATAATCAAACGAACGATATTGGAATATATTGAATATAGAAAATAACAATTACAATGCATATGCATAATAACACTGTAACGATTAATTTTATGTGAGACATGTTTTTGTTATTTTACGTGTGGTTTTTGTTTAATTCGTTTATTATTTTTGATATCTTAATGTTAATTAATGTAGTATTATTAATGCTAACTAAAATGATATCTTTATGCCATATCATATAGAACTTATTATAAATTTGTATTTTTTGATTCATTGTATAAATTAAATGGCATCTGTACATTATTATTTTTAATTACATTCTTTTTAATTTCCTTAATAAACAGAATATTTGGTTCATGTCATCAATTTCATATCGATAGCACCAGCAGAATATAGCACAATATAGACTTCTGTATTTTTATTTTAATATATGAAAGCAGAATTCTTGTTTTTCTTGCAGATACATATAAATATAGAATCACGCAAGTTATATCTCATAGATTACACACAACAATATATTTATTTAAATTTAGTTTCTTATTCAGGAACTCTCATATATTTATGAAATATTTAGGACAAAAGCACATTAATCCATATCATAAAATATTTATAAAAAAAATTTATTCGTGCTTTTACAATGGCTTGAACATTTTGTAATTTTTATAAATATGCATATATATATATATATATATATATATATATATGTATATATAAGTATATACATTATATTTAAATAAAGTTATTCTCGCGACAATATTATACTATTTTGCGAATATAAGCACCGCTGGCTTTTCTGATATCGTGTAGCGTATAAAGATTTATCATTGACTTATTTATATTGATTATTTATCTACATGATTTCGTAACTACGTAAATTGTGTAAATTGTCAAACAAGAAAAATTTGCTATTCTTATTCATTCGATTTGTAATTTGTTTAAGATATGTCACGGTTTCGCCAAATAAATATAATTACATTTTCCTCATATCGCAATCTAGATTTAATAAATTGTTAATATCAATCAATGATGCAGAAATATATAAATAAAATACATGAATAGGAAATCATTATCAAAAAAATTCTTCATATTTCATGACATATTTCCAGTTTAAAAATATTACAATAAATTTCAGATATTTTTTCACATTTTAATAATTTTAAAATAATTGTTTTCAGAACGCAAATTTTGATGAAGAAAAAGTTATACGATGAATCTAGGCATAGATGGGAACTGGAAT
Organism: Eciton burchellii; assembly: GCA_020341155.1. Taxonomy (NCBI): domain Eukaryota; kingdom Metazoa; phylum Arthropoda; class Insecta; order Hymenoptera; family Formicidae; genus Eciton; species Eciton burchellii. Next base: position 1,519,885 of record JAHMML010000004.1, read on the forward strand.
TGAAAAATTGAAAATCATTCAGAAAAATTAAACGATAATAAAAAATATCTATCATATAATGTCATTCAATAGCAAATTTTCAAAATCGTTTGAACATTCCATATCTCACTCATTAAATCCATTGTATCGTTCTTTATTCAGATTACAATAAAAAATAATTTGTTTTAAATATATTAATACAATATAAATAAAACAATGAATACATTAAAAAGAAATGGACAAAAGATGTATTTTCATATAATCATATTTAATAAAATAGCAATGAAGCCTTTGCAAATGCTAGAGAATAAATTACTACTTAGTTACAGAATAAAGGTTATTCTATCATTAATTTTTTATGATATATACACGATGCTTGACGATGTGCCTGCGCATGGTGTTTCTTTTGAATATTTTTGAAAATTATTAAAGTATTGTTTAGTATTAGATTTATTCTACAGGGAGGAAAATCACATTCAACGCGTATTTATAATTTTTTCTCATCGCTACTCATAGTATATACAATATATCCCTGTTCTTTGTGCTATTCTTATTACGAGGATTTTGGTGCGATTGAACGATGATTCTTGCAATTTTAATCAAATGTCAAATTATGTTTACTATGCTAAAAAGTTAAGAAGATATTTCTATAGTCTCGGTATAAGATAACAACCAACATCAAAATTAGAATCATGATCTCAACTTTTCTTTGTCTTTTCGATAACCGCCAAAACGACTACATTTATCTCTCACTTACATCTATTGAAATTAAATATTTGTCTAGACATATGTAAATATATGGATCGTACGGATGATCATCAGAGTTCATTTTTAATCGTATGCATGGTATACATGTACGATGCACTTGGTTCCCTCGTTTCTTTTTTTTTCCAACATCATGACATATCGGTATGTAGTGTGATGTACAATTATTTAATGTACAATAATTATATCACATAATAAGTTTCTCCGCGTTTTATTTACAATAACAATGTTTCCGATAATATATTTGTATTGTTATATTTATATTTGTTCTTTTTTTACAATTGTGTCACAGAGCATTAAACCGACCAAGTAATTTCAATTGATTCATACACAGATAGCAGGAATGTCATTTCAATATCAGCAGCATGCATTGTATGCATGTGCGTATGTGTGTACATGCATATGCGCGCACATGTGTAATGTGTGAAGAAGTTGTTTCAACGATAGAGACATTAGCAAAAGTAAAACTCGTGTAATTTTCGCATTCTATGAAAAATATATAATCAATAATCATTATAGACTTATCCTATTCGTCTCATAGAATTACATTTCAGTCTAGATCGCTCCTTTGAAAAAAGTAATAGTCTTCATTTTCTTATTCGTCTTGTTGTCTTTCGTTATATAATTATACAATCCAGTTCAATGCTCTGTCTTTAAGTATAGATATCTCATCGCTCTTTGAAACACACGAATGTTACGCAAAGTAATAATATAGAGGAAGGATTCAACATCAGAAAAGCATTAATCATAAAAATTAATAAAAAGAATTTCCATAATTGAGAGAAAATTGTGCTATAACTCTGGAAACGATTGCTATTTATTATAGCACTCAATACAAGACAGAACTTACATAGAAGAAAACATTCATTAAAAATATTAATTCAATAGATTTCAAATATAATACAAAGCAATGTCTTTTTTTCTTCATTTATATATCAGTAAAATACATTCTATCGTAAACTAATAAGTATAAGGAAATATTAATACGTTTGCAAATGTTGCAATGTTGCTTTAAAACTCAGGCCTTGGATAAGAAAGCTCTATTACATTTTAATATAATTGCTTCATACTTCAACTTTCTTTTCATTATGTTTACGAGAACTTTGTTGCAATCGAACATTGCTCCTCATCATTGTTAATATAATTGTTGTAAAAATATCAGTATTTTGCTTTCACTCAGACTAGATCGTAAAAAATTGACCTGCCTTTCACGGGTATTTATCTGCAAAAATCAAAAGTATATCATGTCTAAAATGTATATATCAAAAGTATATCATGTATAAGAATGATGAAATAATATATTGTGTCTGTTAGTTAAAGACGAGAATCGACAGAGAAAAAAAAAGAATTTATGCGATATAAAATACGCATACATAAATATATAGAACTCCCTTAATAAAATTAAAAGAATTAAACAACGATTACTTTATCGAAAAGCAAAGACAAATTTTACAATTGAAAATAAATAATATATAAAAATATATATTAGCGCCAAATGAAACATCAAGTTTCAATGGCATTGCATGACGAAATTCAAGATACCCGGTAAAATATTTGCAGTCGTCATATCAAATCTTGAAAAATATTAAAACCTGTATGAATATAAAGAAGTCAATAGAATTCAATGCATTGTAATTGCCCTCGTAGAGAATAAAATTTTCATGCGAAATGAGCAAGAGTAACATGACAATAGCGCGGATATCAGGTACTTTTTTCTTTTCTCTTTGAATTCAATATCGTACTCAGTGTCAAAGCTTTAAAGTCACGGTACGGATATATTAAAAAGATATTTATTACAATGTTTATTCCATTAAGAGTATCAATATTATATATGAGTACTTTAAAGCTTTTCAGCGACGGTCCTGTACTGAGTATTCAAATGCTGCGCATCGTCAGTATACTCGAAACAACATTTCCTAACATCTCTGTATTGCTAATGTTCATCTGGTAACACAAAAAAAAATTGTCATAACGGGCAGTCCCATCTCGAATATTTGACCATACTCGTAATTTCCAGAAGACTGCTCGATATGCCCGCATAATTATTAGTTTCTCTTCCTCTTTTTTACACAGCTTTTTCTGGCTTTCCTCATGCCATGGAAATTGTAACATTAATTCCTAGGTTTCCATTGTCGGCAAATAATTGCGCAATGGAAGTGTCAAATACAAGACAGTCAGAATTTAAAATCGCAGACGATACACCTTCATGAATAGAACGCGGCATCGCTTCCCACGTAAGACGCCTTCTATGCCCGTTTAATTCCAATCTGTTAAACAGGACAGTCCAATTAAAATCTCAATCTAAAGTTAATTAAGTTACGATCTAATTAAAAAGCTATACTGATATAAGAGATAAAAACGTCACGCTGTTGTGAGTCTATTTAATTGAAATTTTTCCAACTATTTCGAATTGTAGATATAATGAAATATGTAATCCAACGTAATTATCTAATTACCTGTAAGCGAAATTCTCTGCTTGCTTTCTCGAACCGATCAGTTGTACAATGGCGAAGAATTGTTGATGTCCATCGTACTTCTCCTGCTTTTCAAGTACCAGCATAAAATGGTGACCAAAACAGGATTGCATCATCACCCAATCTACAGCTCCAGGAAGATTAATGTCAGTTGCTAAGAAAACAATATCTTCTCCTATAAAGAAACATATGAGAAAAAATGTTAGACGAAACATTGCAACAAAGGTATCGTTAATCGATAAATATCTCATACCTTGTAAAGTCGTAATACTTTTGTGACTCATAATGAGATGTGGCATTACTTGCTCCAGCGATCCCTGCCATTTACATGATGCACCCGGACAAGGACAGCTATATGGACGGAACTCGCATGCATCTTCGTGATCTGCTTTTTCAGTGTGCACCAATGAGACTGTACAGCCACTGGTAGAATACTTACAGGGAAACATTACATTACTCGCCACCTTCTCCATAGCCAAATTACGGATGTTGCCTATGGCATCAGATAATTAGTAAAATGCAATTCTAATAATTGTTTCGCTAATAATTGAATAAAATCATAAAATTATGTACCCAGTGGACCTCTGCATGTAGGACAACAAGACAGTTTTGGTCGGCAATTCGTACAAACGAGATGTCCACTCTGACATTGCAAAATTGGTGGAAGCACATAATCGAAACAAACAGGGCACTCGAAGAGACTTGCCAAATCAGTAGAACTACTTAGTGCGGATACAGTTGACGCAGAAGTACTCGCAACTCCTCTTCCCCGCTTTCCGGAACTAATATTTAACTGAGACATTGTGCCTTCTGGATATATCACAAATCAATGCTTTTATACTTTGACCACAGTCTTCTGATTTCTCACAACTACTTCAGTAATTGTGATTTACTTCTATTATAATTGATTGTGTCATTCCTGCAAAAACAACATAATCAGTAATGAAAGAGATTAAATGAATTAGAATCTTGTTCAATTTTCAAAGAAATGAAACAATAGTTGCCATATAATATTAATATTATTGATACTCAGTATAATATTTATGGTAAATCAATACGTAATTGACGTTATTGGTTTTCTGTTTATTAAAGACATAGTTATTTATCGACTATGTCGATTTATCTACTAAGGTTTCCACAAACTTTTAAGTTTTTGCTTTAGAAGTTTAACAAGGAGTTAAAAAATATAAAAACTTTAGGTTATATTTTCTGTTTAAAAATTCGAATGACAGTTTATGCAACTCCTGAAACAACCGAAAACTTTAATAAATCCATGACATATATAATTAAATCAATTCATTCATATAGTACCTTAGCCTGAAATCAATATTCGATGAAAATTGTTTGACAAGAAGCAATGTATAAGTTTCTTGATGTACAACATATATATATGAAAGAAAGGATGAAATTATCGATGTAATCGTCGCTGAATTAGAAGAAAAGAGCTCAAAATATATTCATAAATAGCTCTGTGTTACAGTCTAATTATCTTCATGCTACAAGCCCAATGTTTTGGTCTAGTTACTTACATCATTAGCACAAACTTCATAACGGAAACATTGCAGCTTGACAATCCAGAATTAACGAAAAAATAAAATTCACTAGAGTCTTGCATATCTACTATGCAATGATTACAATTGAGCATGAACAATAGAAACATATGAAGTAGTTACATGATCAAAAATTGATATCAAATATTTTTTCATTACTATTAAGTCAATTATTGTATCATAATGAAACAAATAATGAGATTTTCACAATCAACAAATTTTTCAATCAACTCCACGAACATTATATCCGTACATACTGATCGGTAGCGTTTACTTAAATTTGTTTATATATTCGACACAAGCCATAATTACTCCAATTACAATATATAATGTATCTAGATAAGCGATTGCAACGATGCATCCAATTATAACGCAAGGTTGTATCATATAACTTGCGTTATTTACTAGATGCAGCATAAAAATTCGTCAACACGATAAATCTTTTGCAAGATTCATTGTACAGATTCGCCCTAGCGATCGCTTGGCGAAAATTTATGCAATGACTGACACCGGTGCTGCCTCCACGGACATTTCGAACTTGGTTATGGCAATCATATTCGCCTTTGATAGTCAATCCATGAACGGATGCAATCCCGTCTCCTTTTGGTGGAGATGGTTTTATTTTGAAAAGAGTAACTCCAATAATGTAATCTTATGCTTCCCAATTTTCGAAATCGATTTCCAAAGACATAATTTTTTCAAAAAAATTAAAATACCAAATATATCTTCGGTCTATCTTTCTTTCTATAAGATAACCTTATTATTATTTATTATTTTCGTATGATACTGATATTAATTTGAAAAATTTAAGAAAATAGGAGCATTTAACAAATACCATTTAACAAAATCTCTATCATACTTATGATCTTTACGAATCAACAGTCCTCCACTCTTTGAAATTGATTTTGATATCTGATGCGATATATGCACAATAGAACATCTTTATGGATATACTGTTTATTTTTCCTTTTCCCATCACATAGAGATAGAGATAGGAATCATTGTCGTATATCGCAAGATGCAAAATCTAAAGTCAGTCAACTTGCAATCCGTCTCTATTCTTGATTTCTTCCACAGTTTCCTTCTCTTTTCCAAATGTTCCACAGAAACGTTCGTTTCAGGACACTATCTCTCTATCACAGTTCAAACTATCACTTACCGAGGCGCGCAGAATTAGACAAAGGTATCGATGAGCCGCCGGGCAGACAAGAACATGCACGTATGCGGCTGTCGTCTCCTCGTCGTGTGATCGGCAGCCGAATAACGATCAGGAGAAGGCACTTCTTGCTGGAGCAATGATAGCAACGGTGACAGTGATGACAGCAACGCCGACACTGACGAGGACGCGCTATCAGATGCGTGACACGACGCGGCGGTCAAGATCCGTGAGCGTTGTTGCGCGAGAGCCCGTTGTGACGTTCACGACGCATCGATGTGACCGGCAGGACGTTATGACGATACCAACGAGAGAACTGTTTCCTTCCTCGTAGCTGCTAGCGGGGCTACATCGCGGAACCTTGCGGCTGTCGAAGTGGCGAGTCTCGCGATGAAACCTGTGCCGATTCTGGGTGAGGCATAGCACCACACGCACGCATGCATACAATTGCACACGCTCCCTTGTTTTCCGCTTCGTCGTCCGTTCTTCCGCCGCTCTTGTTTTGGACGCGATCGCTGTGCGAGACGAAATCGAGAACCAAGCCGCTTTTTATACGATGAACTGGCAGGTACAACTGTCGCCCAGCAGTAGTGGAACTGCCATGCCGAGCACCGAGAGAGGCATCACGACCGCGGCGCTACCTAGCGAAAGCAGGACAACTAACGCTGATTAGTTTGACTCTTATTGTGTTACTTAGTATCTATCTATATATCTATTACAACCTATATAATGATGAAACTTATTATATAGACTGGATTGCAAAAACATTAAATAAAATTCAAAATTGGATAACGTGATCTTTTTTAACAAAAAATATTTTCAATTCTCTTAAACTTTGAATATCACTTGAAAAAGAGCTTAATAGAAATCTTCTAATTTTTGTGCACCAATCTATATAGTATGTATATACATATATGTATACACACATTGTGTATATACATATATACACATCATACACATATACATACACCATTTACATACATAAATTGTATAAATATACATTATAAAAAAATGTAATATATCACAAAGAATATTTGAAATAATGAATATTTATTTTTTTTTTTTTTGCTATAATTAAAATATACACTGTGTCATGGGTGAAACAGGCGAATAGTAATTAATAGTAACAAAATATTTGTATCATACCCCTTAATTTTTTCACTCTCTGTTTTCTTTCTCCCTCTTTTGTTTTCAATATATATCTCGCACGCAGCAAATATGGTATACACAGTATACAGATTTAATTTCAAAGACATCAATTAAGCTTAGCTTAAAGATGTTCTCAAAGGAAATCATCTGACGATAATTTCCGGCTAATATCTACCTGACAATTAAGCTAAACTGTTGATGCCTTTGCGACGTCTGAGAAAAAACTTTTTGAATGTTTAAAGCTTCTTCAGCCTTGTGTACAATATAATTTCGATGTACCTAAATGTAGTCCCATGTTGTGTCTTATCTATACATTTTCTACAATTATGTTACTTATTTTTCTTTCAATTTCGTAATCGAAATCACAAGTTCTATTAATCGTCAGGATTTTCTAGATGTATCATTTATTAACGATCTTTTCGCGATATGAACGACAGTTTAAACAATAACTGCCACTCGATAGAGAAATGCGAAAGAGATGTTAAAATAGTCTACATCATTTTATCAGTTCTGGTCATGTTCGCTTTAAACATTCCATTTATACCGATCGTTTAAGTAGAATCTTTGTTATTTTCACCTTATCGGACTGTCAGTGAACATAGATGCCATTATTTTTGCCGCATTTGTATCCCCTTCCTTTCCTTTTATACAGACTGAGCACACAGACGACATGCAAGTAATAGAACTTTGCTTTGAGATAGATCTAATCTATCTCATTTTATTAAAGAAAAATTAACTATGCCAGATGATTAACTATACGCAATACGCGTTTTCCTATGACACATTTAGGATGTAAGTATGATACGATGCTGCGTAAGTATTGTAAGAACTACGATTATACTGCGACATTTTATTTTCTTTTTGCTTCCTTTTCTCGTTACTATAGATATACTTCTTCGACAGTATTTCAACTAGGTTCGTCGTTTGCGTGCATTTCATGTACCCAGAACATTCATATTTTAATTATATTTCTTTTTACTATTTTCCTCTTTTTATCTTTTTTTTCCCCCTATATCTAACTCATATTATATTCTTATAGATATGCATACATGTATATATGTATGTACTCGTATACACACATATACAACACATATGTAAAAATAATGGTAGTGAAATCCTCGACTCGCATAAGTTACAGAGCTTATCGCTAGATTATAAACAGTTAGGCGACGGTAGATAATGTATGATATCATTTATGACTTACTTATGACGTGTGACGACTGTCGACTGCGTTTAATACACACCATAAAGACTATTGTACACAAATTAATACAGATGTGTGCAATTTTTAAGAGAATTACACATTTGAGATGATTATTCGACATAACTGATCATATTACTTGGGAAAACCATATTAGAAGTCCCATTAGATTGATCAAGACCCGTCGCCTTTCGCACATCTAAGTAAATTTATGTACAACAGACCTAATTTGCTTTCGTGTACCGAATTTGCTCTTAACCGTGCTCGAGCTATGGAAGGAAGAATCATATTTTTGTCTAGTAATACGACCCCTTGGTCCTTGAACATTATCTCCCTTTTTTCTTATATTTTCTGTTATAAACGCGTCGCAATCACAAAAATTAAAATTGTTTATCATACCAAACTTTACGCCAATTATTTTGTATCAGTAAAGATCAAATATATTGCAAGAAAATATCTGAATAACAACTTAAATTTCTAAAAAAAATAAGGGAGTATTAAGTTATATTACATATACATGTTAGTGGAAATCATTAATAATGAACAAATAAGAGGTTGCGACATGAATCAATCATATTTCACGGTAGTGCAAATAGTTCTCCATAATAAATTATGATTACATCCCATATCATATCCCGTATTATTGATTGTTAATTATTTTATATTACACAAATTCTGTTCTATTTTGTGAAAATAGAGTAAAGTTTATCAAACTGGATAAAAGCGCTTCATACGGCTTCATTTCTCTTAGCTTTATGGAAGAAACTGTGGCATTTCGCAAAGTGAATCTTTACCCTTGAAAATATATTTTACACAATAAAAGCTATCGTGCAATATTTGGAGGCGACTTCGCTGAGAAAAACATGATCACAAGCGATGTGTCGCAATAATTTTAAATTATCGGAATCAATAATCTGACAACCAATTACGGTTTGAATGGATTTTAGTATTTTCATACAGAAATACTAAACTCAGAAATTTAGAGCGAGTTGCTCGCAACTCGTGATAAGCTCTATTTGGGGATTTTCCTTTCCGTTTGCCACAAAAAACCCCCAATTCAGTCTCCGACTGCGCTCGTACACTAAGCATTATAGGTATAATGTATATAAAGCATAGAATAAGATTGAGTCTAACTCTCATTATCTGTCTCATTATCACCAAATTTATGCTGCATAGGAGTTGTATAGGGTAGTTTTATACCATTTCTCCCATTTCTCACTTAGTAAGGTTGATGTCTCTGAAATTGACGCGGTCCCGGACCGTTTCCTCGCGGCTTTGGCCCATATCCCATATTATCATAACCATCATATCCGGCGTAGTCGTAATTCGCATACATATCATCGTAGCCGCCATGATACCCATTATAATCAGGGATATATCCATAACCACCGCCATAACCATACCCATAACCCGGTGCCCAAAAGCCCTGATTTCTTGGATCTGGATTAACCTTTACCTTCTTCACATCTACCTCCTTGCCGTTTATCGTTTGCTTAGGTGTCTTTAGTAACTTATACACGACCTCTTTCGAGTCAAACGTGATGAAGCAGAAACCTTTCCGTTGATTTTTAACTTTGTCAAAAGGTGCTTGCAACTCGACGATTGTACCATATTGCCCAAAATAATTTTTAATATCCTCATCCGTTATCTCAGGCGTAAGACCACCCACAAAGATCTTTCCATGTTGCGGTTTTTTACTGACTCGTTTTGGATCCACCTACCATAGGATCATGGGAATTTAATAAATATAACAGATTATCTATAATGTAGGTATACAATTTAAACAGCCGCATTGTGGCTGTTTCAATGTATCCTATCGAATTTCATTATTTATCACATTATTAACCACGGAAGTTTGTAATCTACTTTCTACACTAACAAAACGAAGTTATGAGAAGGCCCTCTTAGATTTCAATATTTTTTACATAAGTCTTGATATGAGTCTTTCTAAATAAAAATAAGAAAATACTTCCGGAAATGTTTAGGAAAATAAAAACTTCTGAGTTTGATGTTTTGAGATATACGAAATGTATCACTTTAATAGTTAATGCATCATATAGTATCTATATTTTCTTTTATATTATAGAAAAGTATATTCTCATTTGAAAAAGAAAAGGAAATTCACTTATAAGAGATTTGAATCTCGCAATCTCGCACTTGGTTAGAAGTCAAATACATTGGCAGTAAGCTAAGTGATGCTGAAAAAAATACTTTGCTCAAGTTATTCGAAAAGCCACACAAAAAATATTGAAACTTGAGAGGCCTACTTTGTCACTTCCTAATGTAAGCGCATTAATCAGAGTAACATTACAATCGACGAGGCTAAAAAACTAATTATTCTTATTCTATAATAACTAATGGTAATAGCATAACATTTTTTGGAGTACCTTACGTTTGTTGATGTAGTGCTCGCCTGACGCGAGTAATTTATCGATGGTTTTAGGATTCGTGAAAACCATAAAAGCGAAGCCACGTGATACACCAGTATGAGGATCTACTTTTACAGTGACGCTTTCGATCTCACCAAATTTACCAAAATGATCGCGCAATTCTTTGTCGGTGGTGTTGCGAGAGAGTCCACCAACGAAGAGCTTGCGCTCGTCGTCTTTACCGGGAATACCGGCTGTAGCCTGTTGCTTATCCTGTTGTGTATTCTGTATTTGAGTTTGAGCCCCCGATGTGTGACTATCGTTTTGCTGAATATTTTGTTGACTCTGAATATTTTGTTGGCTCTGTGTGTTTTGTATCTCACTTTGAGCTTGATTCTGATAACCCTCGACGGCCGCCATCGTGTGCTCGCGCAATCCTTCTGTGTACGCTCCCAAGTACAAACTAGGTACTAACTGCTAACAACACCGTTACCGTTGCTGTTTTTAAACCGAGTTTGGGACACAGATAACACTGGATCGCTATGCAAATGGCACGAATGGCTCCAGCGTTACAAGGCTAGTTGCACGTCGCGAATTTGCTCCTTCTTATTATAGCCAGCAAGATGAAAGTGACCGGTACAGTAAAAGTATGTCGTGCGTGCCGGCTCTAAGCTTAAGAGAGAGACAAAATGAGAATTTATACGCATGCGCGAGTCGCGGTTTGTAGTCGCGATCCGTTACCCTTCAATCAGCAACCAATCAGTGCAAGATATTATGGCAACCGCGCGCAATAATACCGGAAATTCCATTTAGGCTTCAGTCGGATTAGCTCCCTTTTTGCAAAATTTTTCGGTACATCATAATCATTATTACTGTAGGTATATATATTCACCATTAAAATTAGCCATAATAATTTCCCATTTATCTTTCTAACACAAACCATGAAAAATTCCATTATCGCGCTTAAATGCGCTCAAGATTATTGCATCCGTATGTCTTTGTTCGGTCTTTTGTATTACCACAATCTAAAGGCTAGTTCTTAATTCATAGCTTAATAACCGGAAAGATGCGATTGAAAAAGATTGAAAGAAAAGTCAATAAGAGATATTTTTTTGAGACACTTACTCTTTGCGTGCTACTATCGCTGCTATTATTGATGTGCATTTCTTTTTTGTGATATTTCCCTTTTTCTTTTTTTCTTCAAAAAAAGAATTCTTCAAAAGAGTTCTTCAAAAGAGAGTTCTTCGAAAGCTCTTCTTTTCCTTTCTTTTTCTCTTTCTCTTATTTAAAAAATTGTATATCTATTTTTTATAGGTATATACATTTTTTTTAGACATGCACACTAGTTCAGCAGAGAGAACAAATTTAAAAATAATGATTATTTAATTTTTATATTTATATTTAAAAATCTTTGATAAAATCTTTAATATAAATCTTTAACTAAAAAAATGCAACGAATATTTTTTTGAATTTCTTATTTACTTATTTCTTCATCAATTTTCTTCTGACTGTATTTTCTTATCTAGAGCCACGTGTTTTCTTCGTAAGGTATACGTATGCTTGCCCACAGAACTTATATAGGATTTACATGATGTCTGACATTCAGTAAAGATTGTTTTCTAGATTGTTGTCTAAAATTTCTAGAAAATTTAGTGTATTTTATTATAGGAATTTTGTTATTTCGCTTATTTCCTAACTAATAACTATATCAGTAGTAGTGTATAATTAATATCTATAATATTAGTATTTCGCACGTCAAGATTTGTCGCGGTAAACGTTTCAATTTCTTCCATTTCAGGTAGGTATAAAAAAAATCTATCTTTATGTTTATCGTAATTGCGAAGTTATGAGGTTATGGAATAATTTTTATCTATTCGAATTGAAATCTTATTCGGCTAATAGAAGAATAAGTGTTTATTTTCAGCGCCCGCCAAAAAAGTTTTAGATTATAAGCTATATACAAAAAATCTTAACTCTTGTATTTTAAGCCATAACCTTAATTAACTTGAATTGACTGCATAAATCGTTTTTATAAATAAATATTGTAAGTTGCAGATTTAGTCTAAATTTTAAAAGAGATATTGATATTCTTGTATTATGTTTTATCTTGAATTTTCTTTTCTTAAAATTTATATTTCTACATGTATATATATTATATTATGTTAAATTATAATTTTTTTCTTTTTTCTCTGAATTTAATAAAATATTATTATGGTTTTTGTCTAAAAAGTATAATTTTATTTTTTAATGGTTTAAAAATATTATATTTTTCTCACATTATTACATATAAAATATTATATTATTCCTATATTTTTTGTATAACTCATTTTATTATATCATAATACAGTTCTTGTCTTCTATACAAAATACGCTAAAAATGGCAGGCAAACGATCTGCAACATCAGAACTAAATCATGATAACTGGAATGAAGAGACTGAACCAGAAGAAGCTGGAACATTTGTTAAAGCATCAAATGATATACTTAAAAAGAGAATTATAAAAACAGCTAGACGTCGGTTGCCACAAAGAGATGTAAGTATGCATTTTAGTTTTTAATAGTAATTTATTTTTATACATTATGTATTATTATATGTATTATATGATCATATTTTAGGAAGCCAACTTGAAAAATGCATTTGGGACATTTACAGGTTTTAAAACCATTCCTGTAACAAGTTCGTCTCCATTCAGTTTTCTAGCTAATGTAAATACTACTTCTAATACAACTACTTCCCCTGTATCAACAACGACTATAAATACTAATAACAAAAATATTGAGAGTACAAGCAAAGCTTCTAAAACTGAAAATATAAATAAAGCAGACGATAATACTAAAATACTATCTAGCACAAGTCCAAGTAGGAAAATTCCCAAAAAGCGAGAAAACGAGAAAACGAAGAATAATTTGTCGGAATACCATGCAAAGTTAAAGGGATTGAACGAGAGCGTAACAGCATGGATAAAAAGTCATGTAGATGCAAATCCATTCTGTATATTAACACCTATATTTAAAGATTATGAAAATTATTTGAAAGAAATTAAAAAAGAAAATATAACGACAGAAGTTTCGCATGTGGAACAGACGCAGGTTGCACAAAATGATGACAAGAAAGATGCGTGTATAGAAAAGAAAGCTGAAAGTTCTCTCTTTAGTAGTTCAAATACAACTACAACATCTACTTTGACCACAGATGCAGAATGGAAATCTGAGAAATCGATATTTTCTAGCATTACTGCTAAGTCCACTAATACCAAGCCTATATTTGGTAACACGGAACAGAAAACAGAAAATCCTAAATCTGTATTTGGCAATACTGATATAATTTCTGATAAAAGCAAATCCATTTTCGGAAACATAGAATCGAACGTCGCTGGCAAAAGCGTATTTAGTGGCACAACTCCTGATAAGAATCCTTTTTTACGCAAACCCACAGAGGGTGGGAAAGTAGAAGAAGAAGAAACTAATTTTCCACCTTCTACTTTCAGCTTTGGACAGAATCCTACTACTAGCAATGCGACTGCTGGATTTAGTTTTGGAAGGTAATCCTTAATTTATTTATATCATTTTTTTATATTAAGATATGTGCATTATTCATAATTCAACAATTTATAGCGCAAAACCATTCTTCTTTGCACCACAAGCGGTTAAACCACAAGAGTCGGAAGATAAAACTGATAATGAAAATAAAGATGAAGAAGATAAAGAAGAAGAGGAACCACCGAAACCAGATTTTAAACCAGTAACTGAGAAAGGTGCATTTTATGAGCAAAGGTATAGTGAAATCTTTACATTGTATGATATAAGTGTAGTCGTGTACTATATGTCATGTACTATTGTCATGTAATATTATGTTATTATAATGGGGAACTATGAAATTTGTTCAAGAGATAAATCATTTTTTTCTTGTTCTTGCGATAATTTATTTAAATCTATGATAATATTTTGTCTTTTTCTCTAGGTGTAAAGTTTTCGTGAAAAAAGATGCCACTTTTAGTGACAGAGGTGTCGGAACATTATATTTAAAACCGACACCAAATGGGAAAACGCAATTATTAGTACGTGCAGACACTTCTTTGGGTAATTTATTACTTAATACTTTGTTGACTCAAAGCCTTCCAGTCAAACGTATGAACAAAAATACGATAATGTTGATCTGTTTACCAATGCCGGAATCTGTACCGCCACCGATACCAGTATTGTTAAGAGTAAAAACCGGCGAGACTGGAGATGAACTATTTGAATCATTAAACAAACATAAAAAGTAGGTAATTACACGATTATGAAATGAAATTATGTAAAATATAATTCAAAAGATATAGACATGGTTTTTGTTATTATGATGTTATATACAAAAAATATCTTATGTCAATCTCTTGAGACTGATTGAATTTAAACGCTTCTCCACAATATTAAAATTAAATAAATTCTAATATACATACAATTGATTTATCAGAATAGATATCTTGTGTTAAATTGTATCATTCCATAAAGTGTAATATATTAGAAAAATATATTATATTTAGATATGATTGGATGCTGAATTGTAATCTAAAATAAACACAGATTTTGTAATTAATGGATAATAAATTTTCTCGTTATTGCTTATTTGAAAGTATACAGGAATGACTTTGTTTATCAATATATTCGAGTCTTATTAAATGTTATTTGACAAAAAATTCAATATGATTTTTGAAAAGAATATCGCAATTTATATGTATGGCTTTATTTAGAACGATGATTGTTATTGTAATAAATGGTGTAATAATAATACATTGAAAATATGTACATAATAGAAATAGTGTAAATTATGAAACAGACGACTTATACTTATGACTGTTAAAATATCCTGTACTATTATTTATGAGTACAAAAGACTATAGATTACATGAAGTTATCTGATATTTATCGCGATATCCTTTTAGGAAATTAATTAGTTGGTTTAATTTTAATAATTGACATAACAACAGATAAAAATATTGAATGCCATTATTAATATTATATTATATATTAAATATAATTAAGTAATATGAAATAGATTCCAAAATCAACGAATATTTAGAGTAAGAAGATATTCATTTTACAGTTTGTTATAAATTATCGAGCTTTTACTATCACTTTATACATTTATGCAGATAGCGAAATTATTTCTACTCCACAAAATTTCACTTTTTCATCAAATATATCTTCTTTGGATTTTATGTATCACTCCAATCTATATATATTTGTATAAATATATAAGGAATATATTAAATGATTTAGCATTCTGTTCATGATACATAAAAATAATAATAATTAATATTGCCATGCATGATTCTTAGATATGAATAAATAAAAAAGAAACATCCAATTTGGCGTACTAAATCTTTTGTAATAAGCACAAATTCTCTCTCAAATCACTTTTGCCTTAAAAACTTAACAGATTATAATCTATATAAACTCACTGTACAAGTCATTCATAAATCTCTCTCTCTCTCTCTCTCTCTCTCTTCAGAAGATAATTTAGTATCTGTTACTTGTACATTCTGTGATACTATATCTGTTTTCGTATGTAATCCAAAATTATCCACTTATATTTATGCCTATACTCGGATTGTACATACAATATGTAAAAATCTGAAACATGAACATTCTTAGATGTTTAATATGTTCTCAATAATATTCAACAATGCACGAATCTTCGTTTTAAATATCTCATAAATGTTACACGAAATTAAAAGAACAAGTCTGGAAATATATCCTATATATACAAAGCTAATAGTCTGCTTAAATATATGCCTATACAATATATGTCTATATTGTTTGTAGACACACGATTTACATGACAATATATTATAATGTGGTCTCTATACAAGAGATGGGAAAATAAAGTTGCCTTTCGCTTGCCTTTGATACGAATATATAATAATGATGGCAGCTAGCCGATTATACTGTACACTTGCTGAAAAATAGTGATATAGTACTTTCATATCTTTTTCAAGCTCTCTGTGCCATAAATGGCGTTAGAGCACCTATCTGCCCTAGGCCTAATTGAATATGCTGCATGTGAATCTCTATACAGTTTTGAAAAACTTGTTGATTCTGCGGACTAAGTTTCGATCTTATCTGTTCCATAGTGCCTTGCAACACTTTTAATTCGTATGCATTTCGATCGGAATCCGATAAACTCTGCAAAATAAAAAACATTTTCAGATAATAATTAAACGAAGTTGCATGACGAATTTACATATTTAAAACACTATACCTTAACTTGTAACATTAGCGCGGTTAAATCAGTCACTAATTGATTCATCTTGCCGGGTTCTTTGTCGTTGACCATGTTATTTCTAGCAACCATGTCTGCCGCTTCTTGCTTACATTTTTCTCGGAGATGCGATGGTGCTAACATCGCTACCACACTAGGCTCAGGCGCAATTTCTTGACACAATTCTTGGATATCATTCAGAAAATCTTGAAGAGCGCCATTCATCTTTTCCAGATCAACAACAATACTGAAAAACAAGAAAACAGATAATTGTAATAACAATTTATTATACTTGTATGTATAATTTATTATATACAAAATTGTATTAATCGTACCCTGCATATCTTCTTTCGAAATCAGGAGGAAGCGATTCTCCGAAAGAACGTCTCTTTTCAACTTCTCCATTCATCTCCTTTAATTTCTTAATCTTAATCTTTTTAACAGTCAGTATCTTATTCACCTTTACCATCAGTTCGAGTAATTTTAATGGATAACCATTCATCGTACCGCCAATATGCGACTTCTTCGGCATAGATACAGAAGCATTGGATATCAATGGATCATTAGTTAACCGCGGAGACAGCTTCATTGCGTATGGCGGCGAAGGTACATATTGTAGAGGTCTAGGTCTAAATTTTTGTGCGAATGAGGCTACGCTGATCGTCTCCGGTGGTTCATTTGACTAATGTATTACAGATAAATTAATATTAATACAAATGTATTTGCGCGAGACAGAAATGTGTTTTCGAAAAGAGCAAACAACATACCAAGACTTCGTAATCAGGAACACTGTGTGTTCCTAACCCAGCTCTCTCGAATGTGATTCTGTAAGTGTTATTGCTGGTGTCGACGGCATCGATACTTCCGGTAAATAAGCCATCTTGCGGTTTTCTCAATCTCGCCGTGACTTTTGTACCAATCACCAATTGCAAAGGTATTTCAGGTGGCAAATCCTTGAAACTGTTGATATCTGCTGTCTTACGCTGCTGCAACATCCGTATCTTTTGCCTCTTCCTCTCCAATTCGCGTCTTTCTTCCTCGAAAAAAGATTGCGAACACCTACGTGGTTTGCCCATCATCCTCCTAATCTTGCACCATTCCACGCGAGTAAGTTTGCGTGTCTTCAATTGCGGGAACGATTCCTTCAGACATATCATGAAGTCATTGTCGCCTTCGAACAATATTCTGCAAAATACATAATTACATAGTATTATAGAAACTTTTAATCACCATATACTTATGCTTATTATTTTTTATTAATTTTATTGTTATGTTTTAATACATACTTGTCAATATTGCTATAAAACCACTCGTAACAGACCCATTTATGTGCCTTTGGTAGTTTCAACAAATTTCTCAATCTCATGCCGATTTTTTGTCCTATCTTACGATCTGGCGATGAAGGCTGTTGTGGCTTATCAACCTCTTTCTCCTGTTTGATAGGAGTAGTTATGGGAGTTGTTGGTTGCGAAATTGTACCTATATTTTTTTTTGGCTCGCTTGATATCCTATTTTGTCTCTTCATAGGCGATGGACGTAACATTTTCTTAGGAGATTGTTTTGTATCTATATTTGATGGATCTTTTTTAATCCTGCAAATATAATTATTAAATATTTAAATGCAAAAATTAATGAATTTAATTTAATGAAATTAATTATCATTTGAAAGTTAATTGTTATTTTTATTCATTTATGATTAATTTACAAGAATTTACCTGTGGTGTGGATGATTAATCAAGACATCATCATAAAATAATTTATTCTTTTTTCTAATTCTCGCTGGCATTCCTCTGCGATTTAATACTTGTACTGGTTGCGTCGGAGGATTTGGTTTTACAGGAGGCTGAGTACCTACTCTCTGCAAACCCAAAGCTGCAGGTCCCAGTTCCGGTATCGGTTCTGGTTCATCCGTATCCATTTGTACATCCATCGAATGATTTGATGTATGATGTTCCTCCGTATCCATTATGTCATCATCGATTATCTCTGTTTTAATTTCGTCAATTGCCGGATAGCCGCCATTTTTTATGGACAGTAGTGTTTCTGCAGATTCACCTAATTATATTTATTAAAAATTTATGTATTGTTATTAAATGATTCAATTAAATTTTCTTAGAATTTAAATATCTAGATATCTAATTCATCTTATATCTTATTCATAAATGAAATGACCTATAGTCAAGTAAAAATTATTATAAGATTTGCATATACTGATGAAAACTAACAAAAACAATCATGTTTATATAAAAAATATTTTTAAAAAACTTTAAAACATGTATATTGTGTAGTTATAGTTTATCAACATTCGCCATACCAGATACTTCAGCCATAAGAAATTTAAAAAAAGGAGCCCAACTGATTCAATAATAAGAAAAGAAATACCTCTCACTACTCGTCATCACATAACGCATAAAAACAGTTTGCTATTTAAAAATAAATTCAAAGAGAAGGTCGATAAATAATCCGCGAATTCAAAGTATACTACGAAAATATTGACCGCAAAGATTATTTGTACAACAGAGCAATAGACATAACCAAAAACTCGAGTGTTTAGTAAATGTGTCCGTATAGATTACAATCAATGGATGACAAATTCGCGTCGTGCGATTATTACAAAACGATCTGGTGTAATGCTAAACGAGGACTTTGACATCAACATCAACACGGGATTTCACTTGTCCAAGATCATAGCCGTCCCGCTTGAATCGTGTGTTGGTCATTTTTGAAATTTTAAACCCGATCCGCTCTCGATCGCCATTCGAATGGCGATTACGATCGCTACATGCGAATGAGTCGGCGCGCAACCCATCATCTCGATAAATCACAAAACGCGGATTCCATCGAATATGGTCTGCGATGACTGTTGCGGCCGTTAATTGCGTTAATTTTGTCGAAAATAATTTAAAGTTTACTCACTTTCAATCATGTCCGCCATATTGACATCAGTGATGCATCATGGGTACGTATTTCCGACTCACAGGTTCACAGTCCGTCATTTCACGTGGCTAAATCGGTCCGTTCCTACCATTCCGGAAGTAGCATTGTTTTCGCGCGTTAGTCTTCGAATTTTCTCTATCGAGATATCGAAAGGGCACGAAGTTTGACGAATATCGTTCAATCTTGAAATTTTTACTTAAAATATATCAATATATACACTATATACATAATTTTATATTATCTCAAACCAAATATTTCATAAAAAATCAGTGTCTTAATAAATTGTTCGAATATTATAATTAAATATTATCTACTTCTTTTACTAAACTTTTTATACTCTGGCTTCAATATTGACGCCAGATCTATTGATATTGATTCAATATTGATGGATATTAACATAAACATTTCAATATTAACTATTAATTTAAATAGTCTCAGAAACTTTATTTTAATTTATAATTATGAAGTAATATTATAATCATAAATATATATATTACTTTCGTCATCCACATTTTCATATTGGCGCGTTTTTTAATTGCTAACTTCAATCGATATTCCGGATCGATATTTTCATTTGTTTAATTATGTTCAAATTTAAACATACAACGAATCATGTATCTTATTAGGATTTTAATGACTTCTTTAATGGCTGCTAATTATATCGCCATCAATGATAGGCTTGTACGTATTAATGAATATTGTAGAGATAAAGATAGATTAATTACATCTGATGAGAATGACGAATATTTGCTTGTCAGTGTCATATATAATATGACTATTATATTAAAATGCCGCTATTGGTAAGAATTATAAAACATTACACCAACAAAATATCCGTTATTAAAATATATTATAATTCAAGATAGTTAGTCCAAATTAATTAGTTTATCCAAATTAATATTAGAAAAATATATATATAATTATTATTACGATATTTGGCACTCATTTCCTTATACGTGCACCATCATGCATGCGCACGCGCATGAATACGTGCGCACGCACACACCATATACGCACGTATGTACTTTATTAAATTACTGGGAGTTTAATTTTCCGCAGAAGTACCGAACAAGATGACCCTCAAATACCGAAAATCTGGTACTATCAAGATCGATATCAAGAAAACCCAAAGAAAGAAGTAGAACTTGAAATGGATAATAATGTTTCATACAGCAGGATACATATGAAACCAGATTTTTCTTTGGTCATTAATAATTTTTCACTTATAGATGTGGGTATTTATCGATGTCACGGCAAGGACGGACAAGAGGCAGAAAAGAAATATAATTATAGAATAGAACGTAAAGTAGATAATAATGTAACAAATAATCTTCTTTCCATGATAATATATTATATGAATTCTTAAATCTCCTTTTTAATGACAATTAATAATTAATAATTAATTGTCATTAAGTTTATGTAACTGATTGCTGGCTAATCATGCTAAACATTAACTTCTAATCTGAATATTTTGTTAACTGTTTGATATTTGTCTTATTATTTTACTTGCCTTATTACTTTTTATTTTATTTTGATATAATTTTGGATATCAAAGTTACGACGAACGTTCTGATATAATAGCAATCCTGAAAGATATCGGTGGCGAATTTATAGAAGAAGGGAACATTACTGAATGGGAGAAATACCGCGACATATATTTGTTGCCTATCACTATGCAGTTTGCAGTAAGTCAATCGTTTTAATTATATAACTTGATATTTAACTTAATTATTTAATAATAATTAACTTAACTATTTAAATAAATTTAAGAAAACATATACACAGAGATAGAGAGAGAGAGAGAGAGAGAGAGAGAGAGAATTAATTTCCCATATATTTTTACATGATTATATTTAATATGTAAAGTTCGGCGTACGAAATTATTTTATTAAAAGCGACAATAATGTATACATCTTATAAAAATCGAAATTTTATGGATAGAAATAATCTTAATGGAAAGAAAAATTTTTCAATAGATTTCGAAGATGACGGACTTAATCAGTATTCGTGAGGAAGGAGTGACTCTCCAAGTGATATCGGAGTGGGCTCCTTGGAGTCCGTGCAAACAATGTGTATTTCGACGTGGCATCAGAACTAGCAGAGGTTATTGTAGATTGAAACGTACGGTAAATTGGGCAAGTCATCTGTATTTTTATTCC
Organism: Eciton burchellii; assembly: GCA_020341155.1. Lineage (NCBI taxonomy): Eukaryota > Metazoa > Arthropoda > Insecta > Hymenoptera > Formicidae > Eciton > Eciton burchellii. Next base: position 1,541,867 of record JAHMML010000004.1, read on the forward strand.
TCTTATTGCAAAATGCTATACAATAAATCATACAATTCCCTTTTCCTTCATTTTATTCTCTTTCATTTTATTAAGGCTTATATTATTATTTTAGACAATGGTAGAAAGAAACGACACGATTGTTATACGTTTCTTCCGGAAATCTCCAATGCTTCCCTGCAAGTAAATATTCATGGTATTTGGTTTTCCTAACAACAAATCTGAAACTAATGGACATTGATAATGTCGTATACTGATAACGATTTTGATAACGATTCTTAGATCTACTTTTCTTCGGAATGAATTTGCTACTATTAGCCGTATCATAAGATATCTGCCGGAATTTATTTTGAAAGAATCTTGTAAGACTTGTCCGCGTGTGAAGAAAAAGAAAAGAAGAAAATTCCGATATGTCAGACGATATATTCTCGCTGAAGGCGGTAATCTCGCCGTAACTTGTCCAGAGTAATTAATCTAAGAATCTGCGGCTTATGAGATCTAATTAATTCTCTTTCCTACCCACTTATACTTTATATATCCAATTAAAATGAAAATAAATAAGATATCTTATTATACAGAATGACCATGGAGTCCAAAGTGGTTTGGAAAAAGGATGCGCTCACTTTGAAGAAGGGAATAGATTGGTCACCTGACACGGATGAAGAAGCGCGAGTGCTAGTCGATACTTTCTCCACACTTTATTTAAAAGGTGATGCTTCATGTCTTACATATTTTACATTCGAGATTGCAAAATTGCGATCTCAAACGTGCTTTTTATTCCTAGTTGAATATGTGAAATCTTTTCTGCACATAGCATTTAATGAAAGCATACTTTGCATATAGATGTGTCCGAAAACGAAGAAGGTAATTATACCTGTTACGTAGATGATGTGAATATGATGCGTATGAAGGTTATTGTTATATCTAAGGCACGGCTTCTGAGCAAGGGTTAGTTGAAACTTGGGCATGTATGAAAATAATTATGTAATATATAATGTAATCTATATAATATAATATTTAATATATAATATATAAATCTATATAATAGAATTATATAGTAAAATTCATAGGCAATCATATAATTACATGGAAAGAATAAAAATTTTATTATTAATTCTCTATATACAATTATAATTAACATATCTCCACGTAATGTAATTACAAATTTCTACAAATGTATTTGTAGAAATTGTATAGATCACTTTCGTTGTTCTTTTCATAGCTTTTCTCCGACACTTGGGTTACTTGGCATTCCCAATTTTCTTGACTTCATTCTGCTATGGCGCGGGTATAGTAATGGCATATCGACGAAGGGATAAATTTCAACCGTTGCCACAGGATGACGCCGAAGAAGAAGACATCAGTCATTTTTAAGAGGACGCGAGATTTAGGAGGTTGCGAGATAACATCTAATTGAATTTGTAAATAATAAATATCGCATTATCGCTTTACCTTATCAGTTTTCTCTTAATTTTTTATATTGTACATTGATTTTTATATTGGACATTGTATATTGCGATTATATTACATCTTTGTTATGTATAATCGTGCACTTTCAATGTTATCATCTTCAATGAATCTATTAATGCACTGGCATTGTGTGGCGAAGACCGGTTATCGGTCGAGAACGCTCTGCCGAGACCTCATAGCTATCTCCTCCGCGATCCGATCTTCCTCGGCATACGATGACCTTAAAGTCGAGTGAAAGGGGGAACTCGTAGACATTGCTATAAGGTGTACGTGTCCGTCTCCAGTTAAATTTAGTTTCAAAATGGCTGTATGCCATCGTAGTTCCCGGCTTTTATTCTATGGTGCTTATTAATCAGATAGTAAATCAATCGCGAAAGAAACTGCGTGAATCGGGATCAGAAACGGAATAGAATGAAATTTCGAACCAACGTTCAAGTGATCCTCGCGTTTTTCTGCACGATTGCGCTCGAGGAAAGTGTCGGTGAGTTTTCTATCGCAAATCTCGGAGAACGCACTATTTTTGTTACTTTCTAGCTTTCTAGCTTCTGATTTCATTCGTATCCATAAATAGTTTTTCCATAAAATAATACTTAATCAATAACTTAAAAAATGATTTACAATAAATAATAGCTGCTTTAAAAGCACATAATATAATTTTTTTTAGCTGTGTTTAAATTCATCACCAAATCATAAAACTCGAGAAATTTTACATTTTACTTAAATCGGTATTTTATTTTTAGCAAACAACTTTCTTTGTTATATTAATAACAGATTTGGAATATTGATATGTACTTATTTCTAAATACCATATAAATAAAATGAAAAAATTTTACAATCTAAATTTGAATTAATTTCAAGAAATAGCAAATTTTACACATGTTCATCATAAACTTGTACGTATTGTTATCAATAGAAAGTTTTCTATCCTAATAAGTAATCGATATCGTCGCGCGAGTGAAATGGTAATTGACCGATGCAAGGTAAAAGTGACAGTTGTATTCATTGCATTTTTATAGGCATTCTTCGAAGATGTGTAAACTGTCGATCGAGAGGAGAACTGGGCTCATGCAAAGACCCTTTCACTATGAATTCTACTCAAATCGCGCTCGAAAAAGGCATCGATGCGATACCATGTGTTTCCGGATGGTGCGGAAAAATCATCGAAACTCAAAACTTAAATAACGGTGAATTATTTCACGTATTTTTGACATATTTAACGTATTCTGGCAATGCATTCTTCATATTGTAACAAAAATACAGTAAATATTTTTTCACTAAATATCAATATTTTATAAATATTATATTAAACATTTCATTATTGACAAAATTATTAATCAAGTAGCAGGCAATATTTTTCAAATTAATATTTGTTGTTTTCAATATGTTCTAAAAAAATTAATTGATTGTGCTTTGCAGAATACGGAACCGCCACGCAGAGATTATGCTTGCAACGAGGTCCAGATGACAACGAAGAAAGATGCGCTTATACTGTATGGAATCACAAGAAAGTATATATGTGTCTTTGTTATGGTGATCTTTGTAATGCAGCAATGAAAACGAACATTGCCAGTAGTTTAATGATAGCGATAACAGTATGTCTAACGCGATTGCTCGTTTAAAAATACTCGTTTAAAAAGTGACATTATTTTGACGTGAAACGACTGAAGTGAAACGGAATTGACATTTTGATGAATCGTGAGATGATGTGTTCTTTATTATGTGTTCTTTTATATTGTGTAACAAGTGAAATATGCTTAAGTATTAAGTGTACTTTTATTGCGTATTTTAAAAAAGATATAGCTTTCAGCTCAATTTATTAATTAATTTGGTAATCTTTTTATAACAAAAACTTAGTTAAGTTAAATAAGTTAAAAAATTTATTAACGCAATATCGTTAATATTTTATATGTTATTACTAATTGAAACAATAATTCTATATATATATATATATATGTATTATTTTTGTCTCCATTTTTATCTCCGTATTTCAATTTTTGATATATTAAAAATTTCTGCAGATTATAATAAAAAGTGTGCACGAATTTTCGAGCTAGGCCCGCGAATCATATACAATAACTTTTCGATCGAATCACTGTTTAATTGTTCCTGATTCCTTTCCTATAAAACGGAGATATAGGATTCAGACTGCTGAGAACATGTCCATGTAAACCGTTCAGCAATCGCTCTTCCTGATTTCGCAGTAACGCCATTGTATGTGGATAATCGTCAAAGAAAAGTTCACCCAATCCATAAAGGTATTTCACCGTCATCATCGCTTCATGGCCCGTTAATAAATATGGGTCTCGTTCTGCAATTGTAACAAAAACAGAGATCACATAGAAAGATGGTATAACATTAAATGCAATCCCGATCGTTTTACGATTGTCAAAATAATAGCATTAGAATAACGTTTCATTTATAGATATCAAAAGCGAGAAGTAAGTAGATAAAAGTAAATAATAAAGCGTATGAATACAGACACATTGCGTAGATCATTTAGTATCATTTAGTATCATTAGCTAAAGGTTGCTGAAGACCTTTTCACCTTGCGATTTGTAAATATCGGGATGACTGCCTTGCGTCTCGTACCAACTGTATCCGAGATCATTGATATTGACTGGCGGTAGAAATACACCGACTGGCCACAAGGATTCAGCGTTTCTGGAACTCGTTACGGGTATCGTCTGCCGTAAATAATTGCGCCGTAAATTCGCTCTATAATTATAATCTGTGAAAATGCAAAAATGTTAATCGCTAATAAGACACGAGCGACTTGTCCCATTCAAAATATATCGTTATTATAAATATATACTAGTTATACTGATCATGTTGCCTTCTAATTAGCATATAAAGCTGAGACAATGATACAAATGTAAAACTAAAATAATCACCGAGATCCTTGGATTGCTTCACCGTGCTTCTTCGGCCGACCGAAATGAATGAATTCTGTGCCAGAGTACGATCTCCTGAAACGCGGGAGAGTTAAACGCTCTTCCGTTTAATGCAAGGCAAAAAGAAACATATTACGTAATATATTGGTGCCTAACCGTCTGTTGTAATGCTATGCTCGTACACATTCGAAGGTGAGATGAATTTCAGGTGAATATTGGCGAGCGGCAAAGCGCCGATCGCCGTCACCACGAAGAGCAACAGTAATGTTGTTATCTGAAATCAAAATAAGGATTCACTCAATAATTGAGAACGGAAATATCACGTAATCAGAGCCAGATTGCTTGCTAAATGCGAGCTATTGATCGTAAAGAAAAGCGGTTTAAAAATTTCGGGGTTTTTCGCCAAATTCCTTGATGTATCTCGAGGTTGATCTTTTTTCAAATAAAGTTTTTCAAAGCTTTATTGAATTAATATACTGCAAAAATAGAATTGGAAGTATCATTTCGCTGAATTTTGAAGTTTTAGAATCTCGATTTATTCGTTCTCCCTATAAGTGGAGCATGTTGCAAAACGTGTTACATATATCTACGAGTACAGGTTTCAAAAAATCACACCGCGTTCAATCACAATACCATGGTTGCCGAAACTCGATACCGTGAGATTAAATAGCTTTTATAGAAAGTTTTCTCGGTAAGAGAGTTATGCGGCATTGCATACTCAAGATATTACCTGCATTATCCTATATGGTACTTTGGTTATAACCGACTTGATAAGATCGAGATTAATGGTAACGATAAAATTCTTCTAGCTTTCTTACAATCTTAAAGAATCTTAAAATCCAGAAGACTAAAGTTTGCAAATAATGATATTTATGTTAACATGTTAATAATATCATTATAAAATAGATGATTATTATGAAAGGTGTAAAAATTAATTACTACGTTTCATACAATTATTAATTGAATTGCAAATTAGTGCAATTCAATTCTTTAGATTACAATCCTAGATCAATTTTTTATTTGCAGGACTAAACATATAACTGTTTATATTTATTGATTATTTTTGTAACATGATGTTATGCATACACGTATAATTATATTCATACATATTATATCTTAATTCTAAAAAAGATAATCATAAAGAGAATTAAAAATTCTTGCAATATCATTCTTATTGCTGAAGAGAATTATATAAATTTACTCGCAATTTCATTCATTGATGCAAACCTATTCATTGGCAATTACGCTATTCTTCATGAAGCAGCCTGAAGCGAGAGTTTTTATGTCACAATACGCATGAATGACAGATAAATCTTTTTTTTGATGATTCATTCTATGGTGCAGAAAACAGCCGTATAAAATATTGCAGAAGGATGTCAAGGTGAGTCTGTTTTTAAAATTCTATGCACGTACATATGAAACTCATAATCGCATCGCGCTTGGAGGCGAAAATTATGTGATTATTATCCCTCAGAATCAATTTCTGAGACTAATCTCCGATTTCGCATGCAAAAGCGGCGTATCATTATTGAAAAATGATTGAAAACTACAGAAAAGGATCAACTAGGATAAAAAAATATATATACTTATTTCGCATTAAAAAATTATTAAATTGTTGCGCGTGAAATAATCGATACATGATATTTATATTTCGCATATAAATTTGTTACTTGTCATTATTCATCATTATATGCCACCGATATTTCAGCTGCAGCATAAATCTGATAAAAAAAGAAAAACGGGAAAATCACAGTGCAATATTGACTAATCCATTTGTTCCACTTTTACTTATTTTGAAAGAATGTAAAAAGCTTAGTCAGCACAATTCGCTGTTCATTTATAAGTAGCTTAAGTATCCCCGTTACATCTACTACACTTATTACGACTCGGCGGGATCTCTTAAACTCTGCCATATCTGAAATCTTGTTAAAAGGTCGATGTTTATTCTGTACTCTGGATTTATATCTAGATGTGACGGAAATATTTCGCAATATCTGTTATCTCATTACTTTTATACGATCTCATAATTATCAATTCTGTACTCCTTTTCTAATCTCACACAGGACTAATTTATTATAAATTTTATGTAACACTCGCATGCGTTGCGTCAGCTCGATGATCGGCTTGAGAAATGCTGCCTTGCGCAGGAGGCATGCAGTACACGCTCTTCCCAGAAGAATTACCAGCAAGATTACCAGTCTCGAGTGATAGTAGTATATTTAGCGAATGCGACAACGGTTATATTATATCTGCGCATACCATCAGTACACCATTACACCATCACAATTAAACACGCTTACGCTGACAAAACGCGATACGCTTGTATGCATGTGAGCAGCGGGTCCTGTCGAGGAGATACACTCGAAGCACACACGTGTTTGACAGTGCGTGCCAAACCACCCTTTCGCCTTCCTTTCCGCTCACCTTCACCCGGAGCGCACTTGGTTGCTATTGAATCCGACATTTGAAATTCAACGATGCGGAAACCCTATGTGCATAAGTGGCATTCTTGCGGTAATAGATTCTCGCCTGGGATCCTGTTGAAGCAATATACGCGCTTGAAAGAATCGAATTTTCTCAGAGAACGCGAGAACTTCCGTTCACGAAATAGAATATTGCTTATTACAGTAATAGATTTGGGAACAGCATGCTGTTTTCTTTTTTGTCTTTAAAAATAATACAGAAATAAGTTAATTTATAAATATTGTGTGTGTGTGTAAATTTTATATGTATTATTGATTATTTATATATTATTGATTGGGGATTACTTCATTTTTTTAGGAATTGATTAATGAAGCGATTACGTTAACACATACGTGTATATATATACATAAAAGTGTAATACTTTGTTCTTCTAATAACATATTTAACTTAGAGATTGATTCATTACGAGATCCATCATTCACAGTGATATATGGCATCATATATATCGTGAGACAGTGATATATGTCACTTAGTACAATAATGATCCAAAATGTAAGGAAATAAATTAGTTTTGTAGTTCTTCTCTCAACAGTTATAAATTAAAAATTAATATGAAAAAGTCACATCAATCAGTCTTTAACATTCCTCGTAAATCACGCCGCAATAAATACATCGCTGCATCAAGTTTATCCCTGATTTTTTAAATTCTTGTCCTCTACAACAAGAATTTCATTAGGCAATTTTAAGTTTTAATACGTGATACGATAAAAATAGCATTGAAAATTAATTAAAGCATCAATTTAATTTTCATGGAATGAAGCCTCAATACACGCAGTATGTTATTTTGCTTAACATATTATATGTTTCATGATAATGCTTTGAGATCTCAAATATAGTTTTTTTTTCTGCTACACAGCATTCGTCTACAAAGCAACAACTTATTCGATAAAATACAAAGTTAATTCCTTCTTTGCGAACAATGTTTGCGACATCCATATAAGACGCGATTCAATTTCTGAGCGATGAAGCATAAAATCAAAGCTGCATTGAAAAAAGATTTTCGAGTGATGGATCATAACTGTTGATAATACAAAACTACATGAAATTCACTCACCGTTGTCATCGCAGTGCAATTTCGCGAATCGAATACTAATCGAGATCCCAACGATTAAGTCACTGAGCACACGCGCGTGCGTCAGATTGCCATTTAGTCGCTGCGAGGGTCTTCCTTTTTCTTTCGCGAACACGCGATCTGCGATCTAGCTGGAATCGCGACACGTCTCGTGGATGCGGTTACGACTGATCCAGTTCGAGTGGAGAACGTTGCGATGAAGGAATTTCAGCATCCCCCTTCTCGCCACACATATATACATATGCTTCCTACATAGAGTTTGTGGAGGTTCTCGAGTAATAAGGACTCGAGAGAAGATCACGACAAAACTTTCATCTCGACTTGCGATCACGCGATCGAATTTAACGCTTGCGAAATGTATCCGCAAATGCGCCGCGTTTTTCATTCCCGCGATCACGGAGATTCATCGACAAGCGGGATCGATTCATCGATCATACAATTGAATATTAAATTTTTGCACAAAAAACGTGATGCAAGAATTTTTCTTAAACATTACTCAGATTGTACTTTTTTATTACCGTCTCTTAAATAGAGAGATTTATATGTGAATTTTGTAAATTTATGAGATACTGATTTATTTTTCCATTGAATAATTTGTTTATAACTAGAATTTTGATATGAGCGTAATAAAATATAAAATGAGTATAAACGAGTTGATAACATTCGATAAACAGATATTTTTTCACGTATGTCTGTATCACGTATGAGCGAACGTATCATGCGCCCACAATTATTATAATATTGATAAGTTATATACAATGTCTTAAATGCAATCTAATTGTAATAATTTACGATCTCTATTTTTTAATTTTAGTTATAATAGTATGCATAATGATTATTGACATACAAGAAATATTAACATTTGTTTTTTATTCTTGTCTTGTCTTCACATTTAGAATACAAAACACGAATGCAAAATTTAATTCTAACTTTTATCTGTAAAAATCTAATCTTATTAATAAACATAATAAATATTAATTACGTAAATATACAAATATATTTCTATTTTAAGTTAAGCATAATTGCAGTATCTGTCTTAAGAAAGAAAGTTTAAACCGCAGACTAATTCAATGCTCGCGTCCTCGTTCATGAATAATTCGAATGTTTGAATCGTACCGCGCGTTTATCGTCGCAGCAAGATGGTCATCATCGGAGTTCCGGTCCATCGCGCGCTAGTCGCGAGAGGATTTCGCGGGCGGCCGAGTTTATGGGTAATATTTCCCAAGATTCTTTGTGGTGTACTGGCGTACGGGGGGTCGGCGAAAATTCAATCACATTGCGAGCGAGCGCGTGGCGTCGTGTTGCATCGCGTTGCATCGCGTCGCCACGAGGTTTCCCCGTCGCGCCGCATCGCACCGCGACACGCCGGCCACTTTCTTTCGCGGCATCGCGCGAAGATGGCGAGTCTCGATAGTACGAGATGCGATTCGACATACGCGCTTATCTCCGACACATTCGGAGAACGCGATGTCGCGCGTCCGATCGTTGTTCCCGCCTCCGGACGTCGATCGCGCGCAGACGAGACGCGTCGAGCCGACAACGACGCACGATGAATCGACCGCGAAGCGGTTAGTTACGCGAAAGTCGGAGCGATTCGACGCGGTAAATAGATGTACCGCGCGACTTCGTACGCGTGCCCTCGAAGGCAGAGAAAAATGAGATGCGTGAGCAGAATAAGGCGAGATGCGTCTTCTTATCCGTCAACGTCCATCAGAGAGAAATTGTTATCTGTTCGCAGCTGCGGCAGGACCGTAGACGATTATGTCGGCGCAAAGTACAGATCCTCCGAATTGTATCGCGAGCCAGGAGGAGGAGGAGGAAGAGATGATCTTGCACGAGCCTGAGGTACAGGGAGATGGATAATACAGCATACAATGTTTTTATTTCGATTATTACACAGATTTGTTAAGATGTATATGCTTTCTATATATTTCTTTAGAAAGCTAGTAATAATAAATTATTAATTTTGCGTGGGATTTGTTGCAAGTTATATCTTATTGTTTTTCTTTCACTTAATGATTATTTATTATGTATACTTTTGTACCGGTATGCTTTTACATAATGGATCTGATTTTGATACAGAATAATCCTGTAGACATTCTGGGATGTTTGTCGGTTATGATAAATGAAAATACTGAGAACGATGTTGGCCAGGTACAGGAACTTATATTAGATGATCAATTGCTTGGTACAATGGTGACTGCGATTACGTTGCCTGATGGAACTCAAGCTTTTGTTACAAATAATCTTAGTGACATTGGTTAGTAACAAATTCAAATCTAAATATTGCTAATGTAAACAGATTTTTTATTAAGAAAATTCTGATTTAAAAGAAAATATAATTCCTTAAATATTCTATATATCTAGCTCAATATGTATGATGAGAACTTATACTTTCAGATTCAGATTTCAAAACGCAAACATTACAAACAACTCTTGAAAATGGAGACACTATATTGCTACGAGGTTTATCAGAATTTGACGATGGCAAGTCTCTCCAATTAGAATTGGATTCAACTACATTCGTGCAGGCAGAGAATTCAGCAATTGAAAACGCAGAGAACACATACTCACAAGTAGAATTTATCAATGGCACAGCATATATGGTGACTGGTCATATGGATGTCGGTGAAAGTCTATGGCAAATTGAAGATGGAAAATTAAAGAAAAAGGATTCCAAGATATTGATCAACAAATTATCTGATGCAAAAATTAAATATCCCTGTCCCAGAGAAGGATGCTCCAAAGTATACAGCACGCCTCATCACCTCAAGGTAATTTTTTGAAATCAAAATGAATAATTTCAGAATATTATTTATCACGATAATATTCTTTAAATTACATATTTTTGTCACAATAGAATCTTTAATTATTATGTACTATTATATTATTAATCTAATTCTCTTTTAATAGGTTCATGAGCGCTCGCATACTGGTCAAAGGCCATATAGATGTACACATCCGAAGTGTAAAAAGAGCTTTTCGACAGGCTACAGCTTGAAGGCGCATTTGCGAACGCATACAGGCGAGAAACCATATAAATGTCCGAACGAGACATGCAATAAGAGTTTCAAGACCTCAGGCGATCTGTTGAAACACGTGAGGACTCACACGGGAGAACGTCCTTTTCTATGTCCATTTGACGGTTGTGGCCGATCGTTCACCACAAGCAATATTAGAAAAGTACAAAGACGCATACATTTAAACACTGTTGAAATATCTCGCTGCAAAATTTAATAACGAGAACTTTATATTCAGGTTCACGTGAGGACACACACTGGCGAACGTCCATATAAATGCACACAGCCGATGTGCGGTAAAGCGTTTGCCAGTGCAACCAATTATAAGAATCATATACGGATACACTCAGGGGAGAAACCATATGTGTGCTCGATAGAAAACTGTGGTAGAAGGTTTACTGAATATTCTAGTCTGTATAAACATCATCTTGTAAGCATTCTGTGTTATTAGCTTATATTATTATAATAATTTCCAAAAATTATGTAAACTGTAAATATTACTATATTTTCTAGGTACATACACCACAACGGCCATTTGAATGCACGTTATGCTCGAGAAGATATCGGCAAAGTAGCACGTTGATAATGCACAAGAGAACAGCTCATGCATTAATCGATAGCGACGATAGTGCCGATGTACTTTCGCAGAATTCTCTTGAATCCTCTAGTCAGAATAAAATTAAAAAAGTCACAAAAGAAACTGTAAGTATAAAATATATATGTATACAAAATTCAACTTTTTATTTAATATCACTTTTTATTTATATTATCACATAATTATGCTATGCCTTGTATAATATGCAATTGATTATGTAATTAACTGATATTGATTGTATTTTAGCATAAACTATTGGGAAAGGATGGGCAGATCCAAATCTCCAAACTGATCGATGATGTAAACGACAAAGAGCCACAGATTTTATTAGTAGGTGATGCCTCGCAACTTGCAGCATTACAGGTTTGCATAAATATTTCATAATTACACATAATTACAATTTACTACAAATATTCAATATTTTTTATAAATTTCTCTCTCTCTCTCTCTCTCTCTCTCTCTCTCTCTCTCTCTCTCTCTCTCTCTCTCTCTCTCTCTCTCTCTCTCTCTCTCTCTCTCTCTCTCTSTGTGTGTGTGTGTGTGTGTGTGTGTGTGTGTGTGTGTGTGTGATGTTAATAATAATATCTGTGAATGAAATTCTAAATGCAGAAAATTGATCTGGACGAAACTTTCGATGACCCTGGCATTGACACGACATTCGAAGGATTAAACATAAAGATTGAGGATATAGAATTCGGTTGGAACTAGTAAAAAAAGAAGATGAAAGCAAAATGACATGCGACATAAAATTTTAGGTAAAATTTTAATATTAAAGATGTCGTTAGCGTTCATGAACGCATTAATAATTGTAATATTACAATGAAATCAAATGAACGAGTTAATTACATTATGCAAATTGATGAACAGTCAAGTACAAAAAGTACTTGATTTTTTTGTATAAGCGATACGATAGTATCTACAGCGCTATCGTATCATTTTCAGTTTTATAAATCTATTGCAATAGCATCAAGAATTTTGTAAAATTTTTGATAGTGTATTATAATAGTCATTAACATAAGTAAAGTTATCTTTATCACTGAGTGAGAATATCAGTGAGTTTAGTTTCCAATCGATCTACTAAAAGCAAGCGATCAACTAAAAAAACCTATTAAAGGAAAATATATATTTCTCATTTGTGTATGCCTAAAATGCTCCAAACTGATCGAAAAAATATATTGTTCTATTTTGAACACAAACAAGCGAGATTTACCGAAAAAAAATGTAGCAAGAAACTTAATATTCATATTATTGATTATGTTCTCAAATTGAAGGCAGTGCCTTATCTGAAAGCATGTAAACGCGCGCGCGCAAAGGAAAAAGAATATATATTATTATATACATTATAATTCATCTATAGTTATCGAGCGCGAATATTTTTCTGCATCATCTTAAATCTTTCACAATCAAATTACATATAAGTCTAACCAAATTACTCGTACTTCGTGCAGCTGTTTCACACTAAAAAAATTAATGTATAGATTCAATATTGTTATATAGATTATTTCGTAGTCATATAAAATAGTGTTATTACATAAATGAGCAGCTATTAAAAAAGAAATACTATGTGTAATTTACGATGTATCGCATAATTTTATTTTTATATTAAGTGAAAAGACAAACATTTTAATTTTATATCCGCGTGGTATCAAAATTTAATTTTTAACTAGTGGATTATAGCATTTTAGTTCCTTTTTGATCATCCACGCAAATACATAATACTTTTATATTATATTGCTTTTTCTTAAATACTATGAATGTATTTAAAATTTGCGTGAATACCGTTGTAACAGAATTTAATAAAATAATGCTTTAAGTTTTTATAGTAAATAAGTTTTGAAAGTATAAAATTTAGTAAAATATTATTATAATAAATAGACTTTCTAATATTATTGATATCTTTAATAATATTTCGGATTATCGCACACTAGACATTTCAATTAACTTTGGTTCAATTTGTTCTGAGTGAATTTTCATAGTTAAAAAGAGAACTAATGCTATATTAGCATTTAGTTACTGATTAAATAAAACCATTAACATCATTAGCGCAAGTTATGAAATACTGCAAATAATGTAATAACGCATGCGCCATGATTGAAGCGCCTTTATATTAAAGTCAAATTAGAAAAAGCGTTAATAAGTGTCAAAAGGGAAAATATCAGGAATATATCATTTTTTTTAAGTTCAATTTAAAATATACTTTCCTTTGTATCTTTTATATCCTTGAAATATTTATATTAATTGTAAAATATATACAAAAATATTTTTTATATTAACTAAACATCTTTTCTCCGCATTTACAGCATTAATATACATCGCTTAAGAAGACAATTTCGATGAACATTATAGAACCTGTTTCCCATCCTCCCACCATCCGGACCATCCTTCACATAGTGCCGCTCTCGATTACGGATAGTCTCCATTCAGCTAAGTGTTCGACTGCGCTGATCTGTTAATCTCATACGCAGATAACACTTTTAAGTTTCTCGTTCGAGATTTTAATTTTCATTAAATAATATTAATTTTGCAAGCCGAAAAATGATTCAAAACTTCGTGAATGTGATTGTGGATATTCTAACAAGATGCAGCAGATTGGCTTAATGAAGATGTGTGCAAGTTTAAACAATATACAACAAATGAGACAGGTCAGTATTAAGTGAATAAATAAACTGATAAAGATAATAGATCAGTAACATATACGATTAACTATTCCTCTTTATACAGTCAACATTTGAAAGTTCTCTTCATTTTTACATAATATCAAGGGATTTAAAAATCCGTTTTCTATAAGGAAAATACCTGCAATAACAGAAAGTAATTAAATTTAAAAATTATTCAATACAACAACTATTGATTACTGGAAAATTCAAGAAATGTGTAAAAAACTGATAACGTATCGATATCGGTCATCTTCATGTTATCGGTAAAGTGGAAAAGTAAAGAAATCTATCAGTTCTCTCAACCATTATAATCTCCTGTATAATGATTGTTACCATTCTTACAATTATTATGATTATTGCTGTGTAATGCTATCTTTTAACGTTTACTATCGCATCACATATTTTTTGATCGAGTTTAATGATTTATGTCGAACATATGTTTGCATTAATTAATAGGGATGATTTATGTTCTATTTATATAGAAATATCAATTTTGTAACATTATATCTGGATATAGAAAAACGAACATTTTATTTTTGAAACATTCACCGAACATTAGTTAAAGGGCCAACAAATCCATCTTTTAGATAAGCTTCTAATTAATATAAATAACGAAAAGAATTTTGACTGAAATAATTTAATGATAAAAATTTAGTACACACATTAATTTTAATTGAAGCTACAGATTCTTGATTCTTTTAATTTTAATAAATGATAATGTTAATTAAGATTTGCTATATATAATAAATAAATATATATATATAATCTTTTTAATAACATATTCAACGTAATGTTTGCTAAACAATATTTTATTACTTCTAACTAAAATCAATCAAAATATAGCATTATAGCTATAATCAATATTTAATAATTCTTCTCGACGAGCTTTGCATTTATTAATTATTAACCGCACATATATTAGTATCGGCACATTCTAACCGCAGCCATAATGTGTGCAATGAATAGAAGATAATAACAGTTGTTAAATGACCGGTTGTTAACGGCCATAAAATTATTTAAGTTAAAAACGTCCGCCGTAAAACGTCATCTGTTCAACTAATCATTTCAAGCTGTTTATAGTTGCAGCGTGTCGTTTACGTTTCATAGTTACGAGCTCCATGTGAGATTTATAATTATTGCTGAACCGAGACGGTAACAAAGTTATGTTACCATTTAAAATCTCTACCGCTAGCGAAATAAATCCAAAATTTGGCTTTCAAACATACATGTATGATTCAATGTTATGCTTTTTAAATTAATATTTTATTTTTTATATATAAAACTATTTTATTTGATGTTATAGTGATGTTACAAGTTACTATATGACATTAATTAAATATGACATGACAAATTATTATAAAGTTGTTTGGAATTAATTGGCATGCATTTTACAGTGAATCAAATTTTTCGTTAAACGTACCGAAGAACGAAATTAGTAAATTGTACTCGAGAAAAGAATAATGCGATAACCGGTTGTCATTTGTGGTATTTCACAAATAAAGGAAATGTTCGTGCATGAAGCGTGTCCGCAAATTTATCTCATCAATTAGAGATGATGATTGATACTAGCGTGATGTATGATGTATGATTGTTAACATCGCCGAAGGTCCGTGATATTTGACGCGTTATTCTTTTATCGCGAGAAAGGAAAACAAAGAGGAATTTGATGGAATTCTTGGATAGAGTGAAATAAGAAGAGTGGATCCATATATTTATAAGAACTCAACAATTTAAAGACAAATTTAATCATTTCTATATTTCTTCATAATTTAATTCTTTTTTGCTTTTAATAACAATTGAGCTATAAGTTCGTGAGAAAGTATAGTCTTCTTTATTCTTTAATATATATTTTTTCACTGATAAGATCAAATGTACGAATCTTATGCGAACATCTTATGCGAAAGAAATCCTAAAATTTTTTCGCTGAAGAGAAGCCCCTGACCTCGTACGAAATGCAAATTTTCTCGAGCAAGTACGAACGAACGATGTCCACAGTGGACGTTATTAGCAAATAGAGATCGACGTGCAAGACATTGCAGTCGAGGTATTCATACGTCATAAATTATATTTATGGATATGCAATAACGTAAGGAGAGCAAGACAAATCGAGCGTGTTGTCAGTTTATCATTATGATCGCTAAATGATCGCTGTTTTTCATTACATCGTTCGTCTTTTAAAATGTTACATGATATCTAATTGGTATCGCGATTCTGTTGCAATTTGCCAAGCTGAAGCATTCACACGATTCATTACTCGGTTTACTTCTAATATAATGAATTTTAATTCTATCCCGAGTTGAAAAATATTGAACGTTGACATCTAATCAGCTCGTTCGACAGTTTCGCGGAAGAATAATTCCTAACACGAGACATCAATAATTAACGTTTCTCTCATATGGTCTTATATGACTTTTCGTTGATTCCACGATTACTTTGCTACCGTTCCGTGCTTGCGTTCATTTATGTAAATTCATGTGAGAAGCTGGCGAGTCACGAGACAAGACAGGAGATGTGTACTCGAAGACACATACGGCGTCGTTTTACGTCGTAAATCATCTTTGCAAATGCAAAAATTGATCACTATTACGATCCACTATCGGCAGATCGATAGAATATATGGTGCCCGCGTAGTAAAGACCGTGGACTCATTGCGCAATTGGCGTTGTCGAAGGAAGGGTTTCGGCAATTTCGCGTTAAAGGTGCGCCAGCTTTTATTCCGGCTAAACACGGGCACTACGGGTCCGTTTTTACGGGCATATTAGCACGAGTCAATCATTCGAGCATTATAAATCTGTAGTTTATCTAATCTAAAAATATGACGAAGATATTTTTTTAAGATTTACCATGATTTTTTTTAAACACTCATGCGCATTAATTTCTTTCTTATAGTTCTCGCGTTAACATTCTACGATCAAACTGATAACTGCGACTTTCACTGGCTATATAATTATCCATTTCTTTTTAAATGTTTTATTCCTCATATTAGTCATACAAAGGGAGAATCTCATAGAGATTTTTTATTTCTATTTTAATAGAGCTCTATGGGCACTTGACAGAAATTGTCTTCGACGAAACGAACCGCAATCACGATGGCGACGCAGTACCCGGATCGGGAGGATCTCTGACGGATCAGAGATATCGATTTACGTGATAACGTCTTCGTGAGTGTCCGGCGTAATCGATATCATAATCAATCCAAGGAATCATAAAAGGTAGCCATTCTTCATGGAAGAGTTTAGTGTACTTGTAGTAAGCGAGTTAAGTGTACTCCTTTACTGGATCCGATTGTTATCAGTTTTATATTGTCAAGAACTATGTTAAGAAATTAGAAATTTACCGTGTTGCCCGCGGCTTCATACCGCAGGCATCATAATTATAGATGATCTGATATAAGATCATCGTCATCATCCATACCTGCCTGATCTACATGAGATTTTAGCATTTAAATTGGTCGACATCCGAGAATGTCCAAGAAGCAATGGCTAGTCCTGCTAATGTTGTTCCTCACGTATCTGCTGCTGGGCGCCTCAATCTTTTACTACATCGAGAGCCGCTTGGAAGTTGACAAGATTGCACGTGCCAAATTGGAACGCATCGAGATCAACGGTAAGAAAAATAAGAAAGAATAAAATAATGACAATGATCGCTGGTTATCATGTGCAGAAAGTCCGATGATTCTTAATTGAAGAGATTTACGGATAACCGTTAACGAAACGCATCAATGTGTTGTGATTCCAGTTAATAGAATATTGTGAATTGCTATATAAATTAAAATCTATTAAGTTATCGCATTTATAGATTTATTACTTATTGAAATCAATTTTTTAACATGTTATTACGTTAAATGTTATACAATAGAAGAGGAAAGAATTTGCAAATAATATCATTTTCTGCTTTTATATTTGCTCATTATTCATGACTAATTATGGGAATAAAACAATCTCAAAATGCCTCGATTTTTTATATTATTTTAATTGATGATTCTTCGCTGCAACCGATATCAAGGCTAAATGCGAATAACGTAAACGTGATCGGCATATCATTTGCAATGTATAATCGTCATGCATCATTGAACTATCAACATACCTCTATGCTATGAAAAATAAAAAATGCGTCGAAATGTATAATTATAAAATATATTGTTTATAGATCTCTTATCGCAATTATGCATTCCTATTTACAGCAGAAATTCTCAGCCGAAATAATTGCGAAAGTCACTTTATAAATCATTTACAGTGTTAAAGTTATGGCATTAATGATTAATGATTATATTTATGATTTTCTGAACGTGAAATATTAATAGTTACGAATGTAAAATAATAATAATTTTGCATTCCCATGGACGCATCTTTTTTCTTAATTTAATAATTAAAAAATCCACATGTATTGATCGAAATCATTATTTTTGACATTAATTTGATGTATTTTTATTACTATATCATTGTGTCATCAAATGATAAAAAAGTGCTCTTGAGATTTCAAAATCCAATATTCCTAAGTATTAATTAAAGAAACGTTTCAGTAAGCATGAAGATTTTGATACGTACGTAATCAGTTGATTATTACACATCATTTGCGACACAGTTCGAGATTTCGATGATAACAATACAAGTAACACAATTAGGCCACGGTTATACAGAGGGCGAGCGTTTGAAAACGTTTGGAATTTCCGATATTCCATAACAGAATATATTTTGCATATCTAACATCTTAAAGCAAAAACCATTATCGTAAATCACTGTCATGCAGCCTTGATAACAATTATGAGACAATCATTTGTCGCTTTCTAAAAAAATTAAAAGCTTGATCATGATATGTAGTGAGAAAGATTTTTAATTGTTATGTGTGATGTAATTAATTCATGTCTAATATCTATTATATATTTAATATATGTTTAATATATGTATTAATTAACCACAATTATATCCTTAAAACGAACCTAAAACAAAATATCAACGAATTGTATAATTTTTAAACTTTTTCATATGAATTCTTAGATTATTTATCAAGTTTTTAAAAGTTAGGTTCCTTGATTTGCTAAATTTAAGTGTAAGCGTGCATTGAATTTTTGTAACAAGCTTAATAACTGGAGAGTCGTGATTACTCACTGTCATTGAATTTTGTATACAGGGCCGTGCCCTATGCTATTGTTACTGTAAGAAAGAGCATTATTCACATAATCCTGATTAGTCACAATGTCAGTGTTAATCGATGGCTACTGTCAGTGTCAGCAGGATGATTGAAATTACGAAATCGTCACTTGACCACTCCTATGCCGATTGGAAACGTATCTGTTATATTCATATATTCATATTTATTTATCGTCAAATAACGCACATGCGAAGAAATAAGAAATATTTCTAAACGTTAAATTGAATTTATATTTCGTAATATCCAATTCCTTTAATTTTTTAATTACAAATTTACAATCAGATGCATTTGTATGCAGACTGTATAAAAAAATTAACAAATCCGAGTGTTAAAATGTATCTTTGCGGCAATAATTGTAATTATATATTTTTTCTAAAAAATTGTTACAAATACGAAGTTTAATCAATTCCATGATCATCGAAAAGGAAAAAAATGAGTAAGAATAAAAAAAAAGTAAAGGAAAGTATAATTATCAAGTTAAATAGCGACAGCCACATTTATCATTATATTTTTATTGTATCTCCATTATATATTCTTTAGCAAAATTTATTCCGCATTCAATTCATATTCTAGTTCTAATTCTATATCTAATAGGTCCAAGCAAAATTTGTGTAAATAAACAATATATATATAATAAATATATAATATGACAGATATCGGTTGATAAGATAATATATATAGCAATTGTCTCGAAAATGAAAGAATGACGAAAAGGAGGGATTATCTAGCACATGAGCGGATACGTGAAATAAAGTTTAAGATCAGCCGATAGCGAGTTTTTCTTCCTTCATAAATATGTTTTTCTTTTTTTCAGAATTACTTCACCAACACTATGTACCCAGTACAAATCATGATCAATCTGAGATTCTGGAGAAGCTTACGCAATATTGCGGCAAATCGGTCTACAATTATACCGAGGGCGAAGTCGACCGACATCAATGGGATTTCTACAACAGCTTTTACTTCGCCTATACGGTCGTTAGCACCATCGGTAGATATCGATTGAAGTGTTCAGATTAAGTGCGGCCTAAATCCATAATTCGTAAGCTTCACTATACAAATACAAATATAAACACAAAGTTGTATCAAAAATTGTTTTTTATCTAAATTGGATGGATTATTATTATTATTATTTTCGCCACATCTTTTGTGTATGCTAAAATTATATACGCATAATTGCAAAAATTCTCTTTTATAAAAATCCATATTTATGTCGAATCTCACATGAAATTCTAAAATACAACCAAGAAAAGTTTTAGAATTAATGATTTTATAGATGGCTTAGCTTTAAAAGAATAATAATTTTTGAAAATTTTATGGAATGTGTAAATATTGAAATGTAATTTTATTAATTCACAAATAATTTCTCTGTATACCGGAAGATCAATAAATTTCGAAAATTCGGATTTCGAATTGATAATTTATTACGCAGGCTATGGCAATCTAGCACCTACAAACATGCTTAGCCGCATTCTGATGATCTTCTATGGTTTGGTGGGCATTCCAATGAACGGGATTCTGCTAACACAGTTGGGCGAATTCTTCAGCTACGTGTTCATCAGAGCGCATCGGAAATACAAATCTTACAAACATGGGCAGTCTGATTACTCTCTTAAGAAACCATTGTTGTTTGAGACGCGCAAAGTGGGTCTGGCTGCACAGATCTTCATGTACCTGACACCCGGCTTCGTCATGTTCATCTTCTTCCCAGCGTTCCTGTTCTCGCATTACGAAGGCTGGACATATGACCAATCGGTCTATTATGCCTTCGTTACGCTCACAACAATTGGTTTTGGCGATCTCGTGGCGGGTAAATATTCTATCTTATCATTTTCTCGAACGCGTGCGAATACCGTCATCGCTGTCAAGCGATTAACTTATTTTTTTTATCGATAGCAACCGAGATTTCATTTACAATTGCATGAATCGCAAAATCACATGCTCTTGAAGAATTTCTAAGAAAGGCAATTCTTTTGTGTTCTGTTGACATTGTAACATATCATTTATATGATTCACTAATGATTATCATATGATTATCATAATCTGCAATAAAAATATGATAGGCTGGAAATATAATAAAATATGATAAAAATATGATGTGAATATTAATTTCATATTGATTTGTTCGTCATTAGTTAAAATTAATATTTCCAACAAAAATCATTTAACATTTTTACATACGGATATGTCTAATTTATGAATATGTAACATTGAAAAAAACATCTGAATTAACAAAGAAGATTTCATTTTTACACTTGCATGTTATTAAGAAACATAAATCTTCTAAGAAATATATTGATAGTCTGTTTTCGGCAAAAAGATGAATAAACAAGAATCTGCATGAAACGATTTATTCTCAATGATAAATTTAAATTCGGAATTATGAATATTAATCTGATTCAACTCGATTTGATTTGATAATACTTGAGAGTATATCGATAAATTTGGCTTCGTTGATTGACAGTACTAACATGATACACTTGTACTCTTATCATCTTGTGCATCAATCGCTTTGAAATAATTTACGTATTTCTATGTTCCGTCTGATTAAAAGACGAATATTTTCATCATTACATGCTGACATGGAAAGTCTATCTTAATACGTAAGTATTTCTCTATATGTTCGCTATAAATTTAAAAATAAAATTTACATACGGTTTAATTAGTTAATAAATATGATCAGAAAGAAAATATATTAAGAAATTGTAAAAAGATGGAATATGTTTCTTCAGAAACATGTAATTATAATGTATATAATATATCTATGTATGTATATGTATATGTGTGCAACTTAATTTAAATTTCGTCTAGTTTTTATAATTTTTAGAATAAAATTAACGATATTTTGTCATTTTTTTATGTGAAGGACAAGATAATACAAAGGGAAGCGGTCCATCCTTCATCGCATATAAAATATTCTTGATTTTCTGGATCTCTTTCGGATTGGGCTATATCGTTATGATAATGACGTTCATCGCTCGCGGCATGCGTAGCAAAAAGATTACAAGGCTCGAACATAAGCTGGCAATGAATCTTAAACACACACAAAGCAAGATTTGGAACGAGTTTAACAAAGAGGTCAACTATCTGCGTCGCGTTTTCAATGAGTTACAATTCTCTAAAGTCAAAGTAAGTGATCCTGTTGGCTTGGAATGGTTAAATAGTTAAATATATATACCGCGAAATCATTCTCGCTTGTAGACTTTAAAAACTGTTTCGTCTTTTTCGTAATTCTTTTGAAATAAATTAGCTTCAAATTTTTTGTCATCTTCATAATTTATTTAATTATATATTATATGTTTTAATTTAATAAATTTATTCATTTAATAACATTTTCTTTTCATGAAATTGTTCTAATAGTATTATATTATAATATTATTTTAAGATAGAAATATATAAATTGCTAATTGTTAACTTAATAACTTTATTCTTAATTAATATAACGATTGCATTATAAGTTTGAATCTCTATAATAAATAACATTTGTTGTCAGAGAGTATATGTTGATGAGTCCGATTATGAGATGCCTACAGCGAAATTTTCACGCAGCAACAGTTTCCCAGATCTTCGAAATTTGGCGATTGGTGGGTACATGGATAACTTTACACCGCATCCACGACGACGAGCTAACAGCGAAGTGGTACCAACGGTATGCAATAATTTCTAACATAATTTTACATTATTTGTAGAGATTCTCTTTTCTTTTATTAGATTCTTTTATACTCATGTCTAAATCAATATATTCGTACAGGAACAACTAACACGTGTAGTATCCGAAACAGATCTTCAAAGGATAGACAAGACCGCAACATTTGCCGCGCACGCGATGGTGCAACCGGCGGATCTTCTGGCACGCTTGGTGAATATTCTCGGTTATATTCCTCCACAGGATGATTTGGATTGGGAAAATGAGGATCAAACAAAACAAGCAAATGTACAGAACGACGATCAAAATAAGCCAATTGATCAGGGTCTTGCCAATAACATTCCCCAATGGAAAATTGGTGGAGAAAAATTCCCATTCACCAAACCCCGATCTAGAGCGACCAGTGAAGTACGATTACAGACTACGAAGGATGATTACACTCAACAGAATGTTGAATGGACTTGGTCCGGTCCCGTAGCCTCGAAGAAGTTGCAGGAATTAATGAAAGCACGCGATAGAACTCTATCAAAGGATAGTGGCAACAAACCATACAAAAAATTCCCGTCATTTGCATTACCGATTACTGCGTCTAAAAATTTCTTCCCCAGATGGAGGAGACAGTCTTCAAATAAGAAAATATCGGAGATTAATTCCAATATGAAGAACATAGAAAAAGTAGATGACAGCGAAAAGAGCAATCAGCAGAACAACTTGATCAGCAGTCCGATCAGTTCACCGACCTCTTATTTAGACGAGAGGCGTGACTCGATATCGAGGAAACCATATTATTACACACACACTGGCTCCAATTTATCAACTTACCTGGAAGGCAATAATTTACTAGAAGAAACAAGTCTGGCAGATTTTCTCAGAGCGTTAACTGCTCTCCACGCGAGGGTGGGGCCTGATGATTATGTTGTCAAGCCTAAGAGAAAGCTGGGAACTGCCTGTCTGAGCCCGCCTAAATTACCCAGTTTATTCACTCTATTCTCATCCAATGCGCCTGGCTCAGGTTCGACAACTCAAAGCAATCAGAATACTATTACGGAGGGATCGTATCAATCCAACAGAAGAATGTCGCTTAAAATGCTCGGGAATTCCGGTTCCACCACACCTACATCTTATGCTAAGAAAGAAAATATTGTAAAACCTAGAAGATTCTCTTTGAGACCGGTAATAACCCCAATAAATCCTTCCACGCCAACCGATTATGGATCACCACGATTGTCGGTAAGCTTATACCATGACCAAAGCAAGATTCGATGATTATTTTCAAAAATAAAATTATATTGCCAAACATTTGTTAATTTTCTGTCATATTTATAGATAAATAATTTCAAGTTTATTCTAAGTTCAAGAACTTTCTCAAATTATGATTTTTTAATAGAAGTGGATAAATTTTGCGAAACATAGATATTTAAAACTTAATATCTTTCAGATACGAGATGGTATAAATGATCGAAATCTTCGAGAAATCTCAATAGAACCATTCATTTCCGTATCATCAAAGGAACCGCTTGTAAACATGGAAGGACTACCAGGCATTTCATCACCGATTAAGCAATCATCTGAAAATCGAGATTTTCCTATAAAATCGGCTCAACTCAGTGCTCAAGTAAGTCCAACAAGCACCAAGTCAACGCCTACTCCATTACAAACACCGAAACCATTGCCCAGATGGAAAGCAGGTATGCTTCAGCGGCAAATCAGTCAAATGAATTTACGTCGTCGTGTCCGTGCGTTCAGTCTCAGCGACGTTTACTCCGACAAACGCGAAAAGAGCACTCCTTTCAGTCCTCTTGTCATGGGTAACGCCATTAAATCTATCGATAAAATGAATCAAAAGACGGTAACTATTGTATCGCCAGAGACCATGAAGGAGGTGTCCATGAAGAATGAACTTCAGAATTTCGCTGTAACTTCCGTGAGAAATGAGCAAACTTCGCCATGGAAGGATCAGAAAGATGCAACTTTATCGATTAATCCTTTCGTCTCTGGAATTTTTAATGAGCCATCTGTAGCCTTGAACCAAACCAGGACTTCAAGTATACAAGATGGAAAATCCCTTCTAAAGGATCAAAGTTTCATATCAGTTTATGAACCGGTTTCCGAGAGAAAAATGATATTCGAACAGAAATTAATCAATCTTAACAATGTAAATAAACCAGTTCAAAGAGAAATGCAAGAAACCAACGTAGATATTACTGAAGCTTCATTAAAAATCCAAAAAAGAAAGAATAACACACAGACATGTATGATCAATAATCTACATCAATCCCAAGAAGCAAAATCTTCAACAAGTAATGCAAGTTCTTTGGAACTAAGAAGAGAGAAGCCTAGCGTATCGATAGATCCTTATAAACCACCGCTACAAGTGACAATAGAGAAACCAGCGATCAATCCATTTGAGCAATATAAAGCAATGACGAGATCTGATCAAAAGGAAGATGCTAATCTAAAAGAAGTCAAAATTGAGAAACCGTGTGAAAAATGAAGAACATACTCAGTAATCGGAAAAATAAAAGAATAAAGAAAATAAAGAAAAGTAAAAAAAAGTGAAAAAAGTTTTTATTGGTGAATATTAAGAGATTAATAGCTTTCGAGATATAAGCAATATTACTGAATATAATAGATATTTTTGAGAAAAACATGACGTTAATTTTTGCAAGAAATAATGCTGCAATTTTCTTGACTTTTGTAATCAATTGCATATTAAGTTATTGTGAGAATCTTAAAGACTAGCAATCTTGCAGCATATATTCTATGTGCAAAAAATATTATTCTTATCTTATGTTGATTTAAGAATTTTTCTACTCTAATTAAAAAATTTATGTTTTGCCTCAAGAAGCTGCGTAATTTAATATGCGAACAATAATTGTTGATAGAATAGTTATAATTTTATATAAACGCGTCGATATTCAAAAGTGAAAATTATAATTTAATAAATCAACTAGCTAATAAGAAGTTAATTGTATCCGTGCGATCTATTTAATTTCTCTGATTATTTGAATTTATAGCAGTTTTCTAGAGATATATAGTTTACAGAATACTAGATAATGTATCAATAATGATAATTACTAGAAGTTTTAATTAAGATGTAAATTAAATTACTAGTTTTTACTTAAAATATCAAAAACTGTGATATAATACTGTTATATCCTCGATTTAACGGATTAACATAAAATTGCTTAAGTAAAAATAAATATTGACGAGAAAAAACACTATACCAATAGATAACGTACAGAAATTTGAAAAATTTTTCCATACTGAGCTTGTAATTTGATAAATCAAGCCTGCTAATTCGAATATTTACAGTTACTGTGAACGTCGAAGTAACTTGTGAATCGACATTTCATATCGTAGTTCAAATATCGTCAGCTGCGATCTTATAATTCGCACACTTATCATGATCATTCACAATCATATATATTCCATTAAATTTTAAAATAATTTTTTTGAATGGAAGAAGGAATGAGGCACATACGAAATACATAATATTTTATTGACAAATTATTGCAGAATAAATTATAAAAGTGTATTTCAGTAGTTTTTCAAGTGGCATTCTCGAAATTGTGAATTATCGTAAGAATCAGAAAAATTCGATTAGGATTTTTATAAATGCAGGATTCTATTTCGAATTTCCTCGTGCATTCATACCTATCATAACGGCACATGCGTGCGAAAGAATAAATAAAAGTAAATTTGCAACAAAATATAGTAAATAAACTGCATTTTTGCAGAAATTAATATTAAAATTAAATATGATATAAATATTCTCTTGTAATGAGAATCAATTTTTTGAGATTAGTTAGTTATTTTAGTTACTTAAAGTATGTATACGAGAGGAAGTCGTTACTATCGTTATGATCAAGTCTAATAAATAAACTTTATCCGCAAACAAATTAAAATGGAACTAAATATGATTAAATGTTCAATTGTTGAACATTAATTTTCTCTTAACTGCAAGGAATGCATATGAGAGAAAATCATTATCATGCATTTGATAATGCTCCCAGCCATTTCCGTATTTCCTGAACAAGATTACTGCGTAATACACGAGTCTCTTCCCGCGTTGAGATAACTCGCAATGTAACTTCACCTCTGGCCAATTCACTTTCTCCAATGATTATTGCCAGCGGAATGCCATTTTCTTCACAGTGTTGCAGCTGTGCTAGAATCTTTGCGTTTTTCTTATAAAAATGCTCCGCCTTCAATCCAGCTTCCCATAAATCCACCAATATCTTCATTCTTTCTTCTTGCATATTTTTCTGTGCGCTCGCCACAAACACTTCGAGTTGAGTAGTGCGAATTTTCAAACCTTTGTTCGCCAATTTTGCCTCCATAACACTGAATATTCGTTCTACGCCGAGCGATACACCTACACATGGTACCATTTTGTTCTTATTATCGAACATTCCCACTAAATTGTCATAACGGCCACCACCAGCTATACTACCAACATCGACGTCATCTCCTGCAAGAAATTATCACACTATGACTATCATCAGAATTATTTTATGACAAATAAACTCAAAATATAAGAAACAATTTTAGAAAAATAGGTAGATTGAGATATACATACCACACAGTATAGCTTCATAAATGACACCTGTGTAGTAATCGAGTCCCCTCGCAAGACTCAAGTCGAACTTAACTTTGTCGAGAATTTTATAAATATCACAATATTTCAGTAGCAATTCCATGGAATCCAATCCTTGCACAGCAGCAGACTGTTTCATCAATTCTTTGTCTTTTCTTAGCTCAGTTATCAATTCCATTCCACCAGACAAGGAAACGTATTTGCCTACAAGATCGGCGATGTGTTCGTCAATTCCTTTCTCTTCCGTCATTTCTTTCTTCACTTCCTCCCAAGAATTTTTATCCAGCTTGTCCACGGCAGAACAGATACTGCGGAATTTACTTTGTGGCACACCGCATGCAGCGAATATGCCATCGAGTAGAGATCTGTGATTTAATTTGATCAAGTAAGGTCCCAAGTCTAAGGCCTGCAGTGCTTCAGATACGATTCGAAGGCATTCCACATCTGGCAACATTGGATCGTATTGACCGGCAATATCGAAATCCTAGAAAAATATTAATTTGTATGATTATACTGTTATAAAGCGTTCGCAGGAATAATATAATAATGTGTATATATACTTACACATTGATAAAATTCTCTATATCTGCCTTTCGTGGTAGCTGGGTTATCTCTTCGATAAACTTTGGCAATGTGATACCTCTTGAAGGAAGATATTTTGCTCATGGCCAAATATCTTGCGAAAGGAACTGTCAAATCGTATCTAAGTGCAAGGAACTCACCGCCTTGATCTTTCAAGTCATAAATAAGTTTGGAGTCTTCACCATATTTACCTGTCAAGATATCCTGTATGACAAATAACGATATTAATATCAATAAAATCGAAATAATACCATTTATAAATTATATCTATGATGATTCTTACTTTCAGCTCGAAAACAGGTGTATCTATAGTTTCTGCACCATGACGTTTAAATACTGCAATTATTTTCTCCAATACTTCCAATCGCAATGCCATTTGCTCCGGATTATAATCTCTCGTGCCTTTAGGCGTTTTGAGAATAGGCTTATGGGGACAACCATTTTCTTCCCCTAATTGCGCTTTCAGATCTAGCAACTTAGCAACTTCATTCGCTATCTATAAACAAGCAAATAAATATATTGTTAAAATATAGAATATAATTCATTTACAATTATCGCAATTGCTCGGGGTACCGGTCGTACCCACCTTTGGCATCGTAGACATCGGCACGTTGCGATTGTGTTTCCATACGATGGAGAAAAGATTATTGCGTATCAGATGTAACATCATGAATAAGTGAAGGAATTATAAGGCAACCAGAATGAAAGAGAAAAGCCTCCTCAATCTTGATTTATCAAACTAGTTCAAACAGCAGACATAATATCAGTAAGCAAGCTAGCAAGGCATTGCCATTAATTATTATTATTGCCAATTAATCAGAAATATTTAATAAGTTGCATATATGAATTTTTATTTGACAAATTTAAGAATATATAAGAGATTGTTTCTTATATAGGGACATTGATCCTTTAGAACATAACTAGAATTGTTATATAAATCTATCATGATTTGTCATATATCATCTTTTATATAAAAGAAAAAACCAAAAAAATTTACATTATTTTATTATTGCCAATAATTTATGGCAGCTCTGCTTGCAAGCAACCGAGTGCCTCACCTTTTTATCTAGCATATTTTTGCTAATATAGCAAATATTCTTTAGCCGCTTGATCTTTTCTACCAGGGAAGTTAGTGCTTCCGCAGCAGGAAACTTTAGACGGTCTTCTTGAGTAAAGCTTTTAATATTAATATACCATCTGTACAGATGTGGCCATCTTGCAAGCTCATTATCAAAGATGACATGCAAAATGTCAAACAATTCAGTATCTTTAGATGTTGGGCACCAACCACATACGTAGCTGACATCCACAAAATCATTGTTTAGATTTTCTAATTCAATGTTTACATCAGACTGCTCTCTGTATTCCTGAGAAACAGGATGTCTCTCTAAAGTAAGACTTAATATATTGATAACAAAAAAGAACTTTTTTGGTACTTGATATTTTCAATGAACAAAATTATCATCAAGTTGCAAGAAGCCCATTGCATCCTGTTCAAAGATATGAACACAGCTGTTTTGGTTATACTTTTATATATTATTTATTCGAGAAAAAATAAATTACATTTTCATGTTTTGTATAACTTTGCATAGCTTAGTAGAGGATATAGAAAAAAATATAATGAGTATGATATTATGATGTTTTTACAACATATTGATAGACTCAATAACGATATAACAGAAACTAAAGCGTGAACCAGTGTGTCATAAGTTTAAATTATATGATAAGCACATTTAAGATGAAAACGAAGATGAAAGAACGCAAAACCGAAACTTTCGAGTGTAGTGGTATTGAATATACTTTCATCTGTATTTTATGAAAGGAAGTGAAGGGGATACGATTACTAATGACAATCGAGCGTGAAACGAACCCAGAAATAAAGAAAAGAGAGAAGTATATTTGTAACGGAATAAAACAAATTAATTTTTCGCGAAAGAGAAAGAAACAAATGCATGATACCTGCGTATTGTCGATCTTCGCAGCTTTCAATCGTCGAACTATCTCGCCTTGTTCTTTCACACGAATCAGTAATGTCTCCCTCGCTGTTTCGTCAGCCATCGCTAATGCCATGTGGTCTGTTCAATTTCGCTCGTTCCAGTCATCGACGCATTACTTTATAGCTGTATAATCACGTTCCGAATGTTTCCATTATGCGCATGCGCGATTTGATTGGCGCACTTCACTGGAATCGAGAAGGGCTCGATCGTAGGCTCGATTCGCGAAACCAGTTTCTTATTGCATGATGTTACATCTGCGCTTGAAGTAAGACAAATATATAACCACGCTTTGAACAGAAAGAGAAAAACGATAAAACTTATAAGACTAATTCTAACGTATAAGCAAGTTCAGTTAAAAAAGATTTTGCGTAATATAGCAAGAATGCTCGAAAATTCGTAACAATTCAGGTCATGACATAATTCAATAAAATTTAGTATAGTATTTTGTATTTCCATCATTACAAATGAAATGATATCATAGATGATAGATAAAATGAAAATTTTATATCATACTAAAGTATGTCACAAAGAAAAATTTCTTATATAATTGACGAGGAAAGTGAGAAACGTGGTGGGAGATCTTCCAATGATGCACTCTTGATGTTACGTGACTAACATCAGTAGATGAAAACATATGCTATACTATACAGAACTTTTTATATTATTATCTTAGCACTTATAATATTATTCTGATATTATATCAGAAATAAATTATTTATATATTAAATGAAATTATTACATTTCTTGTTTTCGCAATATGAAAGAATTCATATCTTTCGTTTTCAAACTAATTTTTCTAAAAGTATTTGCATTAATTTTTCATTAAATGTATCATAATAATTTAACTAATATTATTATTTTATCTCAAATTAAAAAGTTGATGATATTAATCTAGAACACATATAATTGTATTGCAATATCAGTAATAGTCTCATATGCAATATGAGTTATTTCAAAATATATATATATAAAATATCCTATTATTAGTCCTTCTAAGCTCCATTAAAGCGTCGTATTTCTTATTGTAATATCTATACATAAACGCATCGCTGCGATTAAATACTAATTATTCGTTTAGATTCCATTTATTATTTATTTTAACATGTCATAGTCATGATCGTAACATATAATCAATTATACAAAATCGATCATGCAATTTATCATTGATTTCACTAAATTTTCTTAAATTAATAACTATTAGATTAAATATTATAATTTTTTCACGTTTCACATTTCATTTAATATTTACTAAAACAAACAGAATGTATGAATTGCGTAGAACATTTTGTAACTATGGAAAACTTAGTAATTGATTTCAGATAAAAAATTTTAGTTTCTCAAATTTTTGCTCATTTAATTCGTGATTCTATCATGGTAATTTAAGCGTTAATATTTATTTTAATATAATACAAATAAAATAAACATTAGAAATAATGAATAAAATATCATTTTCCATCTGTATTTTTATATCTTAGTTAAATCTTTTCAATAAGTCATAATTTAAGAAGTAATTGTACACATTGAAACAATTAAAACAAGATCTATTAAATCCGTTATTACTTTTATTTTTATTTGTGGTTTAGAGAAAGCAGCCGATTTTACGATTGCGAGAAACTTTATACATAATCTGCCGTTCGGTGAAATTAGATCGAAAAACAATGTTCTTACTTGAGACAAAAACAAAATAGATATAAATCAAACATTTGTACGATTCAATATATTAATTTAATATATTATAAAATTTAATAATATTTAAAACAAACATTATTATATGCTAATTAATTTAATATAATTTACTATATTCTTAATAATATTAATATTCTTCTAAAAAATATTCTTTTTGTATATGCGAATAAATTAAATAATCTATCTTTTGTTTTTTGTTTAGAAGCATTGATATTATCACCAAAGTTTTTTATTATAATCCATTATAACTTTTTTCATATGTTATTCTGTAAATAAAATATAATTTAATTAGATAGTAAGAATATAATTCACATAATGTTAAGTATAAAATATTCAAAGAGAAATTTTAAAGTCGTTGAATTTCGTTTGAATTTACAGAATTAGAAATGCGCGTGTAAAATTCTTCCAACGATTTATTTTAAGATTATTTAATAAGAAAAAAATACTACAGAATTAGAAAATAAAATACCTTATTGATTTGCAGAAACATGCGTACGCTTCTCAGAGCTTGCTCGAATGCTTTCTCAAATCCGGCACTATCTACATCCTATTAATAAAAAAAAATTCTCATTCATTACGAATAAATTAATATATTTATGTTTTTCAGGAAAAAATATTCTTTAGCAAGGCGAAATTCCACTTTTCTTATGTCATCCTATGTAATACCTACAAATAAAGGATCTCGTATATTGACTATTCCGGCTGGATCGTATTTCCCAAGCAATTCAATCGTTGCTCGACTATCCTGCGGTTGCATTTGATAGAGTTTATGAATATTATATTCGTCCATTCCGAATAACCAGTCGAACTTGTAAAAATCGTCTGTTGTGATCTAAAATAATACCTGACTCAAATTTTGCATTTATGCAAAATATGCAACTCACTTGTCTCGCGATGTGAGAATAATTTGTAATTCCAGCTTTTCGAAGAGTAGCTATCGCTCTGGGTTCAGGACCATTTCCTACATGATATCCCAAAATAGCAGCGCTTTCGACCTCCCAGAAATCGGACAAACCCATTTCTTGCACTTGATTTTGAAATACTGCCTCTGCTATAGGAGAGCGACAGCTATTTCCTGATCGAAGAAAATTTGAGAAATAATAGAAAGCATGTTAAAATATGCAATAATAGTGCAATAATAGCAAGCATATTTTGTACGAAATACATAGTAAAATTTTGCAAATTTATGGAACAATATTTCAAAAATTTTTTATCTCTGAAAATCTTCAAGATTTCTTTCAATAAACTGAATACAGAACAATGCATTTACTTAATTATATAACATTTAAGGATATAATAATCTTATAACCTATAAACAAAATAATTTAAACCTCTTTTAATAATACTTAAACGAATTATTTCTTTATTATATAATCAGGAATCAGTAAGTTTTTCCTGTAGAAGAAAACTGATATATGATAATTTCCACTTTTCTTATTTAAAACTGACAAATTAATAAATTTAATTTAATACATGCAAAATGATAAATAAAAATACCTAAGCAAACCATGAGAACTTTTTTCTTGTGTGTTATACTCATCTCTTCTATTGAATGCAAATTAATATTTATAAATTGCTATAATACTAATAAGAATTCTTAAATATGTTGGATCTTCCTCATATATGGCACTGAGATGATGCGCTAAATCTGGATAAGAATATATATCTGTTTATATATATATATGAATAAAATTTTTGGTAATTTTTTTTTAGAAGATATTAAAGAGAGTAGTTGATCAATTTGCTAATAAGTGTATTCGTCAATGTATAATCAAATTTACTTACCCATTTCATTCACCCCCTTTAATATTTTTATTGAAACTCCATTGCATTATTTAAATGTAAAATCATTCATTAAAATCATTCATATCCAAGGTAATATTCAGAATATTATGTGTATATAAAGAATTATTTATTGAATTATTCATAAATTTTTTATTTATCTAGAATTTCTGTTGTACATTTTTCTTATACTTTTACTTTCTTATATTTTCTATATATTATTGGTATAACTATAAGAATATTATTAGGGAAATTATTTTATAAAATAATAAATAATATAATAGTAATATATTTCATTGAATAAAATATTAAGAAAACATTTTTTCTTATGCTTCTTTAAAACATATGTTTTGCAAAAGCTTTGACAAAATATTATCACTTCTGTTATTAAATTAGTGCTTAATTATTTTCTATATTAAGATGCATATTTGTCCAAAAACGCGTTTATAGCTCTTAAACATTGGTCGTAAGCTTTCTGAAATCCTATAGTGTCAATATCCTATAAAGAAAATCATAAAATTATTTTAATATTTATATATTATACATATTATTTTTATTCAATTTCAATATTTTGTAAATATATAAGTATAACATACATAATACGGATCTCTTATTATAATTTCTTTATTTGGATCATAACTTCCCAAAAGTTCTATTTTTGCGCGACATTTATCATGTGGTTTCAAAGCATATAATTCCTTAATATTGTCATTATCCATTCCGAATATCCAATCAAATTTATCAAAATCATCCTGCATGATCTATAAATAATAAAAGTAATATTTTAAATTGTAAATAATTTATTAACCATGTTCGTTATTTCTTATAATGAAAAGAATATAATAAAAAATTCTAAAATTATTCAATATACAAAAAGAAAAAGTTGCTGTCATATAGCAATAAAAATCATATATATATATATATATATATCAGAATATTAACTTTAATCATGAAATCTTACTTTGCGTACTCTGTGACGATAATTAGTGATTCCATTTTCTCTTAATGTATTCAAAGTCCTGCGATCTGGTGCTTTACCTATATGATATTCTATAAGAGCAGCACTATCAACTTTCCATTCATTTAGCAAACCTCTTTTATGTATTTCATTTGTAAATATAGCCTCTGCAATTGGTGAACGACAAATATTGCCTACAATATAAAGTGGATAGCTGATTAGTCGATAAAACAATAAAATTTTATTATTTAAAAATTTTTTAAATTTTATTTATTATTTTTGTTATATAATTTATTTTCTATATTATATCGGTTTCTATGATACAATATTTTTACCTAAACAAATCATAAGTACTTTTTTTTTCTCTGCCATTTTGCGATATTAAATACGATATTTTTTTAGTTAAAAAATGAATGTTTAATTAAAAATGTTTGGTTAAAAAAATGCTTTGCATATTACGAAAATATCGCTAATATCCAATATCTAATAATAAATTTGAAGTTTATAGAAATGCCTTGGAATGTGCTGTTAAATGATAGCGACATATAGCGGTAAACATTTTTAATATAAAAACTAGGGAATTCTTCCCAAGTACGATAATATTCTAATTTATATTGATTAAAACAGTATGAGAGAATGAAAGGATTACAGAATCTGAACTATTGTTCATTTTCCTCAAATTTTATATTTTATATTTAATATTAAAAATTTATCATTGATCCATTGATTTATATAATTGATTTATTGATTCATATCATTGATTCATTATTGCAATATTTGAAAATTAAATATATAATCGCTGTCAATTTTATAATTGAGTTATTACTATTATATTTCTTTTTAAAGTAAAGCAATGGAAATCTATAATATATATTTTTGGAACTTTTGGAACTATAGAAACTATAAATTACATTTAGAGCCATTGAAATTATGCTATATATATATTATTAATGTAATAATGTTGAATAATAATAGAGGTCATGTATTTAACTATACTTTACAACTACATCGTAAAGTAGTAGTTAGTATATTTTTAGATTTCAACCAATCTGTTTGTCAAACCAGCATAATGTTGTTTCATGAGAATAAATTATGTCAAATTATTATCAGACTGTTAGTTTGGTAATACTGCAGTCTAAAAGATTTAGGGTTTTATAACTGTCGGTTGACACAGTTTTATGACTGTTCTTTCCTTTGCATAACGCTCTCTGATAAACACGTGGTTGCAATTGTAATTATCGAATTTAAGGCGAAATAATCAGCAAATCAGGTACATTACTGCATTATTTTAATTGTTACCGCGAGTATTTTCTTTATTCGTAAAATGGCGGATTTAATCTTACCCGGAGTTATACTATTTGCGCGCGTATCTTAGCGGCATATCGTCATGATCCAGCCGCGATATCGCCCATTGCATATCAGGGAAATTATTGCATGGTAATTCAACTCGCATCTCCGATTATCATATACGCATCAATAAAATATAATAAATCGAATTTGCAACAATATTTTCTATTATATGATTTCCGTTTTATAACATAATATTGCACAATGTTGTGTATACATTGCCTTTTGTTCAAATAAATTATATGGGCACATGCGAAATTACAAAGCATTTTAATTTATACAATTATACAAAATATAACGATTATCTATACAAAATAAATTATTTTCAAGTAAACTATTTTTTTGTAGAATGCCGTTGGCAAGAGACTTCTTACATCCAAGCCCCATCGAGGAAAAAAGGAAACACAAGCTGAAGAGGCTTGTGCAGAAGCCCAACAGCTATTTCATGGATGTCAAATGCCCTGGTTGTTATGCTATCAAAACCATTTTCTCACATGCCCAGAGGCCAGTGGAATGCGATGGATGCCGTACGATACTTTGTACGCCAACGGGTGGAAAAGCAAGGTTGACTGAGGGCTGCTCATTTAGGAGAAAAGTGCAGTGTTAATCATGCGGGATGTATTATCTGCTTCTCTTTATATTCGATAAATAAACAATCATTATATATTATAGCATGTCTTTGCTATTGCATATAACCTACTTATATTTAATTTTATTTTTATATATAGAATAAATTGCAAAGGATACTATAGTAAACATATTTTTTTAGAAAATTCGAAATCTAATTTTATTATAAGATAAATAATCATAATGCTACATATAAAGTGAAAGTAAAAATTATAATTTGATATAATATAACATATAATAATATACATATTTGTTGAATTGAGCTTAAAGGGATTTGGGTATAATAGAAATTATTTGAACTTCAATTTGAATATCTCAAACTTTTAAAATCATTTTATATCAGCCAGCAACATTCTTTTATATCACAATCTACAAAAAAATATTAAGAAAAAATTATTAAAAAATCAATAGAAATTAATTTTTTATAAACATGCATAATTATGCTCGCAAATAAAAAATAGACACATAAATAAAAATATTATATATATAACATACATTCATTATACGATTTATATAGATATGATCTGTCTGTCTGTCTGTCTCTGTCTCTTTCTCTCCTTCCCTCATAAATTTTTATTTTCATACATGTCCACAATTCATTTTATAATAAATTCATAATTGATCTCTATGATATTGTATTTTCGAATCTTATACATGATACGGATGTAACATAGTTTTTATAAATAGACTGTTGCATATGCTTGTATTACAATATCCTTTATAATCTGCATCCGTATTTGACGGCAATTTCCTAATTGATAAAAAAAAGAAACTTAAGAATGTAAAATTGCATGGTATGCTTGGAATACTCCAGCAGCAACTTCTACAGATCGGGATTTCAGAGATAACTGCAATAAAAAAGGTAAATCGGTTAGATAAGAAATATTTAGTAATATAATGATATAATATACAATATTTCATTTCAATTTGTTTATTTTAACATAATTATTTTTAAAATTAATAGTTATTTCAAAAAATATATTAAATTAGGATTGCTTTGTTTTGAGCCAATTTATAATAATATAATTTCGTTAATTATAAATGAAGGCACTTCTGAAATAAGAAGTTATAAAATGTACCGTAACATCAGGGTTGCCTGGCTGAATTTTCAATTCATTCAATACCCAGACATTATTTGTCAGCTTAAGAGATTGATAGAGCATATCCTGTCCTTCCACATTTCTTTTAGCGATCGTGAAGACATTGTTTTGTTGCATTTTTTGCACAATTTGATCCGCAGTCAGCATTACTCCACTTAACATATATTGTATCTGCAAATTATATATGTATACTTCTTAAAAAATTTTAGTTTGGATTCAACATATACAAATTTTACAATATTCTATTTGTTGATAAATATAAAGAAAAAAATTAGTTATACCTCATTTTGTGCTGGTATATCTTTCCAAGTAGAAAGAAAAACTCTTTTATCCAATTGGCCATCTTCCGCGAAATATACATTCATGGGTACAATACACGCGAAATAGAAAACATCGATATTATTCTTAATTGCAACTTGAAGATTATTTAAGGGTTCCATACGTTGCACGGCGCCTGCAGTAGATAGTATAACACTCGTTTCTATACTTGCTCCAGGATTTAGAGGAGCGGGTACTTGCAACGGAGATGCTGGCGTTAGCCCGAAACTATTCTTATTGAGTTGTATTGCAAATCCTCCCATAGGTTGCATGGCCTTATTTGTGAATGTCATGTCCATATTAATTTGCCCATTTCTGTTGATATTTTTTGTATAATTATCCGCAATCAAAGAATGCGCACATCATATACAAAATATTTTGTATTAATTACTTTCTCGAGAATGTGCCCCAGATATCAAAGCCTTTGCCCTTTTCGGCTGGTAACCAATTAACTTTAGGAGGTATGTAAGACGTTGGACCTTGGTTAAAGCCGAATATGTCGCCGAGCAGACCAGTTGTGCTCTGGGAAACAACTGGTGCCGCATTCGTATTATCGGTGTTACTCAGAATTCCATCCAGACCGCCACCTAGAAGATCTAATCCTAGTCCTGAAGATTGTGGAGTAGGCGTTGGTGGGACTATCGTCGGCCCACCTAAAATAAATGGCATTGTCATTAGAAAGATAAATATATCAATCACAAATAATTGGATGGATTTATGTAACATTATATATTATTTTAGACTGAAAAAATAAAAAAGTTCTCTATTTCTAATTTGTTTGGGATTTTTTACAAACTAATAAATCTACTATAAAATATTTTTATAATAGTAATACTATATAATAATATTATAGTCGTTTTATAGTATTATGTTACTATATGTTTTAACTTTTCAATTGAATTTTAAGAATTTGCTCACCAATGTCCATGCTAAGAAGATCACCTATCAAAGAATCCTGAGCGGGTATAACTTGCGCATGTGGTTGTGCAGTTGTGCGAGCGGAATCTTCGTTCGAATTACTTCTAGCAGGTAACGATTTTCTCGCGCCTGCAGCTCTACCTTCTACAAATGCTGTGGGTGGTTTGTGATATACGGACGCCAAACTCGAAATATGACAGATTAATTCATCCAACAACGTTGGTTCTAGTAGATCTGTCTCTTCTGAGATCAGAGGTTTCTCGGCGAGTACGACTTCCTTGGCTGCCGCAGGATCAGTGCTAAGCAATCGCCAATAGATAAAACCACGATCTCGCAGATCAGGATTATCGGAATCCTGCGTAGCCAGACTAAGTACTTGCTGAACCAATTCCTGCGTATCCGTAGGCCTTTTGAGGAATAGTTTCACAATCGCTGTGAGCAACTGCAATTGCACTTGCGTGTTTTCATCATGGAATCCCTCAAGGAAGCTTTCTAACAGCTCGTCAGCATTGTCGATACGTTCCGCATACTCCCCAATAATCCAGATCATAGAAGCGCGTGCTTCTGGTTCGTCGAGTGTGTCCAGATTCTCGCATAGAGTTGAGATTATGCTCTCGTACTTATTTGGATATTTGCGGAAAATGTCTTTTATTACTACGATGGCTTCTTGTACAACGTAATTTACCTGAAAAATAAAGAAATTAGAATATTAAGAATAATATAAATATATAATAATATAGAATAATGAAAACCTATTTTTTTTTAATATGTAAGATGACGTTAAATTACGCTTACAAAATTTAATTACTTTGGTTTGTATTAAATCCAGTAATGTGGAGACACAACGTTCCGCAGACGGTTCCACTTTTATAGCGCAGCGACCAATAGCCCTCACAGCCTTCCTCACAAAATCTACATCAACTTCAGTAGCATATTCCTTCAGTTCTGATAGGACTTGTGCGATATTAGCTTGCGATGCTAAACGAATCATAATGTCTAGCTTCTCTAGTTTCACGTATATGGGATCGTTGTATTTGACAAAGAATACTTTCATTTCGTGTTTTAAAATATCAGGCCGTTTCTGCACGATAAGATTGATGTTCCTTAATGCGACATACTGAACTTCTGGTTCAGAGCTCAATAATGTGACGAGAGGTGGTGCTAATTTCTTTGTAAGCGTACCGACAAAATCCGACTCTGATTGCAGCATTTCCATTAGTTTCATTAAAACCTATATTATATAAAAAAATCAAATCAGTTAATATAAAATTATCTTTTTGCTAAATAAAACATCAAATAGCATCAATTTAAAAAATCCAAAAGAAATAGATCATTTCTTTTCATTCGAAGTCAACATAATTTAGAATGGAAATTTCAATGTATAAAATATTAAACTGTTTGTTTGAATTATACATAATGTATTTACTTTAACAGCAGAAAGCACGACTGCAGCATTAGCATGCGCCAAACGTGGAGTAATCCGTTCGCAAATGCTTTGCGCCTCACGATCGTCCTTAGGCGAATAATTTGCCAATGAATCCAGGATAAAGACTTGACCCCATTCCGTGCATTCATTGAGTGCTGTCAACAATTTGTTTATAGTCTGCGCGTTCATCTCCACCAATGGTTGACCGCTCGGACTGGCTTCATTGATTTCGGATAATGCAGCTACCGCGTTTGCGACAACCTAGCAACAATTATCAATAATATGTTATTGTCATACTATTTACAGGATCATCACTTCTAAGTACTATTGAGAAGAAGAATTTCTTTCATTTGAAATAAATCTCGTTTGCTTGTTTTTCCTAATAAATAATTTTTTATATCGTTTCTGCTTAAATTTCAAGCTGCAAAGAAACTTATGTACCATCGGATTACTGTCAGATAGAAGATCCTTCAATTGATCTAGAAATCCCTGGTCTTCGACTAAGGCAGCATTAATATCATAGAGCTTGGCGACGCACACTGCTGCGGTCTTGCGCACATATGGGTCCTCGTCCTTCAGGCACTTGCGCAGCGGTTCACACAGGTACTCCGTTATCTTGTCGACGCGTATACAGCCCATCGTGCGAACTGCTAGCGCGCGAATCAAGGGATTTGGATCCTCGCAATCCTGCGCAAAAATCGGGCAAGCCAGGGATTCAAGTCTAGTCACAGTAGTGGCTATCTATCTCAACCCATGAACTTTAACAAAATAGAAAGTGGCATTGGTACCTTTGTCATCGGAGATGTCGCTAGCTCCTTTTGCGTGTCAGAACGAAAAAGGTCAAATTGGTCACCGTCACCATTTTTCATTAAGTATTAAATATTATACTTATCAGCCATTTAAAGTAGTGTGTAATCGAGAACTGATCATTTTTTAAAGAGCACGAGATATCAGATAAGTTCATTTTATACAATTGCCGATATAAATTTTCTGAAGAAAACTGAGTTAGAAATATTGTACACCAATATTAGCACCATGCAAATAAAAATAAATTGAATGGTTCAATGATCATCTAACGTAGTATATTTACTAATAAAACTAAATTTACAAATATTTATATCAGCTGTATTATAATGTATTATTTGTAACACGAATTACACTCATTAGATATATATTAAAATTTTTGAATAGGAAATACAAATTGCGTGCAATTAATAAATATCTATATATTAATAAATATTCTTATGCAAGCACCAATTGATATAGTGCAATCATACATATGAAATACACATTTAAAAAATTACAATTTTCATGCTGCTGCATATTAGACATTTGCAAATAAGAAATTCGGATTTATTATTCTTTAAGATAGTATGACAATTATTGAAAACCAATGTAATATATATTTATAAACATACAGCGGATAATGTATCTGCTGCTTCAAGCGTTTTCGATATGTATATATATATGTAGATCGAATTAGCATGATTTTTCAAAAGAAATTTACATGCTTAATTTTGAAAGAACAAGATGTGTCCAGTGCATTAATATGAGGAAAATAACGTATATACGAAATCTTACAATTTGCTTTATCAATTTCGATATATTAAACTTCGTAATTATATATACACAGATTAATATAATAACATGTTTTTTTTTAACAGAGTACATTCTGGAATTTGGTTTTATAATAATGTTATTTAAAAAAATGAGAAAGATGCGTTATATTATTATATTATCTAGAAACATAAATCGATAATATATATTACTAAAACACAATTGAAATAATCAAAGTCCAGACTCGTGCCCTTTGAAAAATAAACAATTCATTCGTAATGAACGAAAAAATACATTCCGTCCCATAACGCAGATAGCTCTGTGCAAACCCGCATAAATCGCAAAGTCTGTACACAGTTGCAAGGCATACTGTAGAATGAATAGCCAGAGGATAATATCTGATAAAACATTATTTACAACTCTACAACTGCTTGTTGGGAACGGATAATCTTTCAGCTTGTCTCTCTTTATAGACAGACTTAATATCATCCAACATGTCATTAAGAAATATGTAGAGCATAAAAGTGCGTTTTATATAATAAAATCGTGATGATGAATTGAGTAATAAGTGTCTAGGCTACATTACCTTAACGAATGTGTTGACTGCCATGATGGCCATATCTGGTTGACTCTTAGCATAGTTCATCAGGTACAAGTATACCAGCTTTTTCAGCTCCAGATTGTCGGTCTGCATACAATTTACGACGTCAGGGAACAATGCAGACACATCTTTCCCTACTGTCATGGAAGCAATTACCTAGACAGATAATTAATACATTTGCGTCATTAAATATATATATATATATATATATATATATATATATATAGATTTTCTTATTTTTTATGATCTAAAATTGATTAATTTTATTGATATTATTAAAATGAACAAACAATACATATTTGTATGTATATATGTATATACTAATATAATACAAAAAGATTTCATAGATTATCATTTTTTAAATTTTGATTAGATTATCGTGAATAATTATATTTCATAATAAATATAAATAAGAATAATATATTTTTGATAAAAATAAATGACATAAGAATAGATGACATAAGAAAAAGAATATTATATATAAGATAGAAAAATATTATATATAAAAGAAATGTACTTGCGCAAAAACTCTTTGAATTAAAAACATTTTTTTTATCTCATTTAAAATTTACTCATATATATTAATGTTATTATATTGTATTACAACATAATTTAATATATTACAATCTATGTAATGTATTATAATCTATATGAAAATATAAAATTACTAAAATATGAAAATATTTGTTTTGCGTGCAAAATTTTATAATATAATTTATAATACGTTTATTGGTATTATTTAATATTATTTGTATTATTATTGATAAGACAAAAAATTTTTTTTCAAAACAGCTAAAAGAAATATATAATAATAAATTTTTATTACCTTTTTTACAGCTTCCTTTTTCTTTTCTTTTTTCTCATTATTTAATTCTGATTTGAGCTCAAATATTTCTCCCTTCTTTGTAGTGGTAAAATACTTTGAATCGGTCATCTTGTCTATGAGATGGCATGCAAAAATAAA
Source organism: Eciton burchellii (assembly GCA_020341155.1). NCBI lineage: Eukaryota > Metazoa > Arthropoda > Insecta > Hymenoptera > Formicidae > Eciton > Eciton burchellii. The sequence continues at coordinate 1,585,295 of JAHMML010000004.1, forward strand.
ATATCTATATAATCGTAATTGTAATATATAAAATATTGTAATATGTAGATATATAAAAATTACAACGATAAAATTTTTCTAATGCCACATATGCAACAAGAAAATGTTGCAGACTATCAATATTTTCATTTATTCATCAATAATCTAATTCTTATTACTTTTTGTATGAAAGTACTGAAAGCTAAATAATAATTGTTCAGTTATTAGCAATTGTAATGGTATCTTATATCATCTATTGAATAACGATAATTCCATATAATTCTTACTTTGCCGATTCGAAATTTCTACTTTAAAAATTAATTACTATTTAATTACAACAGCAAAGTGACACTATGATAGAAACAAAAGTAAAAGAGGACTGATTGAAACTGTCAGGTGTCAGAACAATTGATAAATCAAGGAACGAAAAGAATCATGACAATTGGGTTTTCGTACGAGAGTTTGTAGAGAAATTAAATTAAACAAAATTTCTCTCTATATAGCAAACCGTAGGCTTGGATCAATGTCCAGAATCTATGGTGCTGTAGCGCTAACTCCTTCGCTGATGAGCGCGTTCAAGTGCGGAATGTCAAGCAAATTGTATTCGACACGGAGCTCGTCGAAAGAGTATAAGGAATGTTTCAAGGGGCGGATACGGAAAAGGCGATAAGGAAACGCGATAACCGCGAAGCGCCAATAGAAATGGAATAACAGTAAAGGTGAAACATTACGGAGCATCTCGAACGGTTGCATCTGGAGAGAAGCCGCCGTAACTGCCCGCGAGGCTCATCAATTACCTGTCTATTTAATTGCGATTACGAGCGGGGAGAAGGGGCAGCTGAAACGATCAAACTATATTCCGCGAGCGATCGCGAAAAACGAAACAGAACGTTTCGGCGCCGAAAAAACTTCTAACTAACAATAGACAACGTAATGACACCGACACTGTATGACACTTCGTATGCTGTCGGACTATATACAGACTTGGTACACATGCGCAAGAATATGACAAGTTCTCAGAGTTATTCGATAATGAAATCATCGTCGATTGGTCGCTTTCGCGAAGAATGCGCGATAGTGTATGTATCGAATATTAGATTCGTTGTTCTATATCTAATGTAATCCAGTTTTAAATAAAATAAATTACCGATATAGTAGTAATTATATGCACGCTTAAGCAATAGATCTGTCGTCTTTAAATATATTTTAGCCTTCTTGGTCTGATTTTCTTTTCTTCTTTTAAAGTTTAATTTCGAATTAAATTAATTTCGAGAATAAACCATATAATGCTGGCTTCATATTACCTTTGATGTCCGACGTACTACTCCAATGTAAGACAGGAGAATTTGTTTTCTAGAAATTCTAGTCAATGATATCTCGATCTCTAGAAAACAAGTTCTCTTATTGAATATTGAACATCATACATCGACATTTTGCAACGTGAATCTAATATTATACAATAAATGCACTTAAAAAAAGGATTAAAAAAAGAACAAACACATTGATAGGAGCAACGCTTAAATCTGATTGGTATCTGGCATAGTGGATCAATGGCAGACTGATGATTGGTACGGTCGATAAAGGTATATAGTAAATAACTATATATGCGCTGTCACTATTCTATTTCATATATTTAATAAAACAAAAATACAACAAGTTTTTCCACATATTGATATTAACTTGCATTATTTCAGAAAAGTAAAAATCGAATCTTTATCTTGAGATATGGAAAAAAACGATAGAAGAATTGTATGAGTATTTGTCGGCGTTAGTGAACGAATTGTTTTTATTGTCAGACAAGATTGAGTATGCACTTCCGAAAATATTTACTGAAAGCTATTTAAAACATTCATTTGATAATATCTATTTTATATCGTGATGAATATTTGATATATATATATATATATATATATATATATGTATTGATTTCCATTGGTTTATTCTTTATACTCAATTTATCAATAAGAAGAGCATAGATAAATGTATAAGTCAGTTAGATATACTAGCTGCATGTTTTATCAAATATTTTGTAAATATATTAATCATCTTTAATGTGCCAAAAATATATTAACATTGTATCTTATTGCATGAATATTCTATGTTAATCATGATCTTAATTACTATCATGTTTTGACAGATTCTTAGGTATTGGAAAAACAAACCTCTAAAATGGCATTACGCACTTACGGAGACAAACCTATCAGCTTTCAAGTGGAGGAAAATGGCGAATATTATTGCATTGGATCAGAAGTCGGCAATTATCTGCGTCTCTTTCGTGGATCTTTGTATAAGCGATATCCTGGCATGTTCAGGAGATCCATAACCAATGATGAGCGTAAAAAGTTAGTAGAGCTCGGTTTGAGCCAACATGTTCTCGCATCTAGCGTATCACTATTGAGAGCCAGCGAAGTAGAAGATATCATTGAAGGCAACGATGATAAATACAAAGCAGTATCTGTTCATTCAACCGAACCACCAGCACCTAGGGAAGGTAAATCTAAAAAATCAATGGCATGGGTACCTAGTTTGCCAAACAGTTCGCATCTGGATGCAGTTCCTCAAGCTACACCAATAAATCGCAATAGAGTACATAATAAAAAAGTTAGAACATTTCCATTATGGTAAGAATATAAAATATTTATATTAAATTTTATATAATGCTTTATATTATGTGATAATTATCACCATATTATGTTTGTTTTATTATATTATAGTTTCGATGATACAGACCCATCAGCAAATTTAGAAAATGCAGCGCAACAAGAAATGCTCGTTCCAATCCGTCTAGATATGGAAATTGAAGGACAAAAATTAAGGGATACTTTTACTTGGAATAAAAATGGTGTGTTTTATAAATACTAAATATTTATAAAAATTGAAAAAATTAGAAAGATAATGTATTCCTTCTTGTCCCATAGAAAGCCTTATAACACCTGAACAGTTTGCTGAAGTATTATGCGATGATTTAGATTTAAATCCATTAACTTTTGTTCCCGCAATCGCTCAAGCAATAAGACAGCAGATAGAAGCATTTCCTCAGGAGACAATTCTGGAAGATCAGTGTGATCAAAGAGTAATAATTAAATTAAACATACATGTGGGCAACACATCTTTAGTAGATCAAGTAGAATGGGATATGTCTGAAAAGGAAAACAATCCTGAAAAATTCGCCATGAAACTCTGTGCAGAGCTTGGTCTTGGTGGAGAATTCGTAACTGCTATTGCTTACAGGTAAACGAATATATCTTTATATAATTACATGAGTAATATAAACTGTATTCTTTTATTGTCTAAATTAATAAAATATCAAATTTATTAAAAACATTTTAATTTAATGAATTATAGGATAGTAAATGGCAAAAGAATTTATCTCAAACATTTTCCAAATTTCATATGAATTTTTAATATATTACAGTGTACGTGGACAATTGTCGTGGCATCAGAGAACATATGCATTTTCTGAAGCACCATTACCTACTGTAGAAGTTCCTTTTAGGCCACCGTCAGAAGCCGATCAATGGGCACCATTTTTGGAAACTTTGACAGATGCGGAAATGGAAAAGAAAATACGCGATCAAGATCGAAATACTCGGTAAGAATACATGATTCCATAACGTTAGTATTGTATTTATATGTCAAAGATTTAATTTATTCTCTTATTCCTTATTTCAGGCGTATGCGACGTTTAGCAAACACAACACCCGGTTGGTAGACAGCGAATCTAAAAGAAATGGAATCTTCTATATAATTTGTATTTTTTAATATTATCAATAATGTTCTGATATTTATAAAATTTATAAATGATGATATAATTTCTATTTTAACATTCTATCTATTGTAAGATATAAAATATGCGGAAATAATTATTTTTAAAAATATATAAAAATAGCTGCATTTACAGAAATATAGCTATATTTTTTTTATGATCTATCACATATTCATTCCTATTATTTGCTACCATATGCAAGATGTTTTGAATTTTATTTTCAGTTAGCTTTTTTCTTTATCCATCTAATATTCATATTAGAAATTAAAAATTTTATACTATAGAGTTTAGGCTTATTTAATATCGATTTGTATATGTCATAACATCAATCTCTTATCTATTAACATATGTATATAAAACATAAATGATAACACAAGTATTGATACTTATGTATTGATACTAACATTTATTACATTTATTACATTATAACATTTATTTCAATTGAAAACTCATCTCAAGTAATTTAGAGATAAGATTATATTGTATTTCTATAACGTTATATTTCTTAATTGTGTAATTGTAGAAATATAATTATTAAAATTTCATTTTATCATAAAAATTATGTAACATATGCAACATATTTTTTAGACTTTGTATAAAATTATATACTATATTGTATATTATTACAAAATGTTTTATAATAAAATAAATAATATAATTTGTTTATTTTTATTTTAGTAAAATATAAAGCAAGCATACGATAATATACTAATAATATACAATAATATACGATAATAAACTAATTATAATTAAATTCACAATTCATGATATATATGATCTTGACAAAACACATTCATTTCAAATATATTCCAACATTCTATTATATGAACAGGCATTTCATTCTATCATGCTGATGAAATAAATGCAAAAAGATTCACACAAGATAGCAGCATCTGAACGTTGAGATTTATCTATGATTTTTCATGAAACATGTCAAATGTAAGTTGATCATTTCAACATGTTTTATCTATATTTCAAAAAAAAACAGTCGTAAACAATTTGAGAAATTGATATGTCTTTTTATAACTTTATTTATAGAGAATGATAAAGAGTTTTAATAAAAATTATACATGATACTGATAAATCTAATATGAGATCTTTTCTATTATTATATTTCTGATATTTTCAGTTTTCTTTTTTCTTTTTTGTTAAAATACATTAAAGTTTGTTTATATTTATTCTATTTCAAGCGAGAAGTATATAAACAGGCACAGTTAAATCAAATGGATTCCTACAGAGTCATACGAGCTTGCGTATTCCGTACGCATGTAACAGAGGCATGGCAAGACGCAGGGTGAAGTATGAAAGTGAAACGACACGTCGTCGTGTGACGGGGGAAATATGGGGGAGATCAAGGCGTTACACTCTCGCACACAGGACACATATATGAGTGTCAATTGGCAGCGTGTCGGCAGCAGTCCGATCTCAGCGGTGTCGTCCAGTAGTGTAGGTGGACGACAAGTGGCGGCGGCACGACACAAGGATGTCTGGAATCCTGGATTTGCTAAACATGGATTCGACAAGACAACAACAATCGCTAGCAAATGCGTGTCGCGGCGTCCCTGCGTTTCCACATAGGCCATGGATGAATGAAACTGGCCTCGCTGCCGCCGCCAACTCCGGTCACCTAGGTCTTAAGGGAATCATAGCTGGTAATGTTATTGCTTTTCTCTCGCTTTTACATTATATCCCTCTCTTTCTGCCTCTTTTATAATTAACCCAGTTTTTCTCTTACGCAAGAGAAAGAGAGAGAGAGAGAGAGAGAGAGAGAGAAAAAGACCGTCCTTGGCTCATAATCAACCTCTGACACCTGTTAGGATATCATACCATGTACGAATATCATTGGTTTACCAATTCTCAAAAGTAGTAATTTTCTCTGTTTTTATTTTACATATTCCAGCAAATTGCGCTATTATGGATCACGCGATTACGATCTTGCGAAATTGTACACGTCTCACGCATTCTTTCAGACACATTTTTAGATTTTCCTGATAGAAACAATGTGACTGAAAAGCATATTGGCATCTTTTCATGGATTTTATATAAATAAAATGTTTGTAAATAAAATTTACGTTATATCAAGGTTTTGAGAACATCAGGATTTGCATCTGATTAGAATTTATGCATGTCATCTTTGTATAGATTACAATGTAAATTAATCAAAGGAGTAATCATATTTATGGCTATTATATTATTTTTCTTCACATTAATTGCAGAATCTTTCACTTTTTGCTATGTTGTCCGTTAATGAAAGATTTTTGGAATTATTTTTTTCCAATAAAAAATTTATTTAGCATATATATATATATATATACTATTTATCTCTAAAATTATAAATATTTATAATAATGTAATTGACTTTCAGGTGGCATTACTGGAGGTATAGAAATTTGCATCACATATCCGACAGAATATGTAAAGACACAACTTCAATTAGATGGAAAGACCGGTGCAGGCAAAGAATATACAGGAATAATTGACTGTGTGACCAAGACTGTTAAGACTCGTGGATTTTTTGGATTATATAGAGGATTGTCCGTTTTACTTTATGGTTCTATACCCAAGTCGGCAGTACGATTTGGTGCTTTTGAATCAGTAAAGAAGCAATTAATAGACGCGGATGGAAAACTCAATCCACAACGAAGACTTCTGGCAGGGCTTTGTGCCGGAGTATGTGAAGCTATTTTTGCGGTTACACCAATGGAAACGATTAAAGTAAAATTTATCAACGATCAACGCTCAGTGAATCCAAGATTTAAAGGATTTTTCCATGGAGTGCGTTTAATTGTGAAGGAACATGGTAAAGATGTTAATTCTTTGTTGCATAAATTTTAATATATATATAATATTAAGTATACAATTAATTAAAAAAATTAAATATATTATTTAATTTAATACTTTATCAATCTACGTTTTTCTTTTAATTTAAGTAATCTTAAGTACATTGAATTATATTTAAATTATAATGTTGAAGAAGTAAAAATAATATTCTGAACTTTAGTAATTTAAATGTTTTAGATATTTTAATTATTTTTATTAACTTATAATGCATATGATTTTAATTTTGGTGTCTAATTAAGAATTACATAATTATCATAAATACATTTGCATGTATATATATATATATATATATATATATATATATATATATATATATTATATATGTATATGTTTATAATAAATATAAAATCGTTATATAGATTATTGTTAAAGCATAATGTATTTAGTTTAAGAGATATATTTGTCAAATTATTACAAATATATTAATAATATAATTCTATTTCATTATGATGTTAATTGTAACATCATATTACAATAGTAATAATAATAATAATAATACATAAATTACTTCTACATAGGTTTTAAGGGAGTGTATCAAGGAGTAGTACCTACAATTTTGAAACAAGGATCCAATCAAGCTATTCGTTTTTTTGTGATGGAAACATTAAAAGATTGGTACAAAGGAGGTGACAATAACAAAAATGTTCCTAAGATAGTCGTTGGTGCATTTGGTGCAATTGCTGGTGCAGCATCTGTTTTCGGAAATACACCTATTGATGTTGTAAAAACTAGGATGCAGGTATGTATAATACGTTATATTATTGAATAATTCCATCAATGTTAATATGTATTTATTATGATTCCATAAAATTCTGTTGTTGATTTAAACTTATCATTTGTCTTGTTAGGGATTGGAAGCATCAAAATACAAAAACAGTATGGATTGCGTGATTCAGGTTTGGAAGAAAGAGGGTCCAATGGCATTTTATAAAGGTACCATTCCGAGACTGGGCAGAGTATGTTTAGACGTTGCTATAACATTCATGATTTATGATTCCTTCATGGAACTTTTCAACAAAATATGGCCTTAAATCTGTCGCATTTTATATATGCGCATTTTATATATACTTCTGTCAAATGTCGCAAATGTTACTCTCATGATATAAATTTTATAAGCGTATTCGTACGACATATTTTTTGTTAAATTTTATTTATATTCTTATTTAAAATACGCGTTATAAAAACGCTGTGCCAATAGCAGCTGGAATCTATAAGAGGAAATATAGAAACGAAATTGTTATAAATATATCATTGAATGTAGATTGATTTTATAAATACGTGAGGACATATATAGAAATATGTAATTGCATTTTGCACAATAGTGAAATATTGCTACCTCTATTTCTAGTTACATATTTATGTAGAATATGTAAGTGGAATAGTGCACAAAACTCGTTATTTTAACTAGAAATTTTGTGCTTTTAATTAATTAATATTGTAAAACGATATCGTGCAACGATATACATTCCTACAGTTACATAATTTCCGTGTGAATGTGGATGTATTGTTTGTATGAATTCTTAAAGCAAGGTAATAATTTGTAAGTAGTAAGATAATAATATATAATAGTTGTAAATTACTATACATATGCCAATATAAATACATGCATTTATATACACAACGTTAATAACAGAATATATTTATGTACAAAAATGTTGTGCAAAGAGAAAAACAGAAAGAGAGAAATAGCATTTAATGTGAAACCGAACAAGAAAAATTTTAATGATTTTAATTCTAATTTCTTACGTCCGAAAATTACACTAATACTATAGAAGTAAAAATAAAAGAATGTATATTAATAAAAAAATGTTAGCTAATTTGTGTATGATAATCATTTCTTGATGTATTCTTTTTTTTAAATATGATTTTAAGTGGGAATCGCATGAAAACATGATAGTATTTACTTAAAAGGATATATCGAGTTGTACACTCGTTTCAAGTTTCAGATATTTTTGTTCACAGATCACTAATACACTTTCACATATTTTTCATGCATACTAAAAATTTGTTTTGTCTCAAGTTCTTTTCGTATAAGTTGGCAGGACTCCAGAATTGCACAGAAAGAATTTGGAAACCACTGTCTTAATCGAAAATTGCGTAAATATTTTTTTTAAATGTGGTTTCAAAGTAGCTCTTCAATTCTGTTTTATTTTTAGGATATTATTGGAAATAAAAATAAAATTGAAAATAAAAAAACGAATCATTTAGTTTATAGGAAATTAAAGGTGATAGCTAAAATATGTATCTATTATTCTATAGATTATTAAATAATTTAAAAATTTAACGAAAGAGTTTCTCTATGGAATACAGTTCTCTTTTCTCATTTATATTTTTATATATAGGATATTCTATTGCTATTATTAATATTCTGATTAATTTAAAATCAATTAAAAAAGCATCTATGTATAAATATAATATAAATATGTTTTTGGGACGTTTTATGCACATTAATAATGATTAATGTACATAATTATTAATGATGATGGATTAATGCGTCTAAGTTGAAAATGGAAGTAACACAAATAGTATGATAAAGATAGATGATATTCAAGAAGACGAAATATATTTCTATAATGCAAAATAACTGTCATATGAGTTGAGGCCCATTACGATATTCTCGCACGCGGCTAACGTTGTGTGGATAGATGTGAGTGTAATACTTTCATGATAAGTGGGCGCGCGCGCGCGATGTCTTATATACTCGTATGCTGATGATAAGGTTGCAGAGCGAGTGGGCAATGCGGCCGGGGCCCATTGGGGCCCGATGAGGAAAAGCGCACAGAAGAAGCAAACAGCACATCAGGCAGGCAGTGCCGGCCCCGCTCTGGGCCCAACGGGGGGACCCGGGGTCACATTCCAAGATGGCTGTGCCTGAGGAATGCAGTGGGTGCCCCCCTAAGACGCCTGCCTCCCTCTTTTTTTATTAATCGGTCTCATTTGCTCGTTCTAGCGAAAAGAAACTCTCTTATTATCGCTCGTGTAATGTGAAACGATATCTATGCCTACGCGGTGAATGCTATCAGGAAATATAAAAGAATCAAATCATCAAGGAAAGGCGCCAAGTCCCATCGAGAAAGAAAGGGACGGAGAGAAGGAAAGAAAAGTGTCGCACGTTCAAAATTCGGGGCCTGATTTTCATACCAGTCCATTGAGTTGCAGATGATGCTCATGCCAGAGAATGCTACTAGCTCGTCTTAAACAATGTCTCATAGGGATATCTCTGAGGTAACAACAAGAATTTCTGAATTTGATTCTGGGCCCCATTTCCGAGTTAACATCTTATCCTCGCACGCATTACATTTCATATTAAATATATTGTTTTGATTAATTTTATTAAATTCAAGCTAATTCATTTTCTTTTTTTATGCATATTTATTAAAATCTGTTTATTTTATTTTATAATTGTCTCTCTTATATTTTTTATAACAAAAATAAGAAATTTTTTATGTACGTTACCATTTATAAATATTGAAACGAAAATATCTAATATATTCTTTATTTTTTTATTGTAATAAAAATCTTGAAAAAACTACATCTTAATTTCTTAAATATAATAATTTTTTTCCTTTTATATTATATTAATATATTAAACAAATCAATTAATATACATTTTCTAATTATTGCTATTTATTACTTTAGTTAATAAAGGAAATAATACTTTATATACTTTATATTTATAATACTTTATATTTATAATAATTCTTTAATTTTATGGCTCTCTAATGAAGAAATGAAAACTTTCGATATTTAATATGAAACTCATATTTTATTATATATAAGGTGGAGCCCGAAGGTACGTCGGCCTTGGCGGCTGGATCCAGAGCATTATTCTTAGAAACAGTGCGCAGGAGTAACACGGCATGCCAAAATGGAGATTATGCACTTGCCGCAACATTGTATACGGAAGCTCTTGTTCTGGATCCTCTCAGTCATGTATTATATTCAAACAGATCGGCCGCAAGGCTCAAAATGGGATTGTTCGCGCTCGCATTACAGGATGCTGTCAGAGCTACTGAATTGAGTCCACAATGGCCAAAAGTACATTCTTCTTTTTTTTTGCTTCTTTTGTATGTAATTTTAGATATGTAAGTATCTTTTTTCGACCAGGCATATTATCGACAAGGAGTAGCGCTGCAATGCCTGGGACGTCATGGAGAAGCTCTCGTTGCCTTCAGCACAGGATTAGCTCACGATGCATCCAATCGTCAATTATTATCTGGTTTAGTAGAAGCATCTCTGAAATCGCCGTTGCGGCCAACTTTAGAACCGACATTTCAACAATTGCGCGCGATGAAACTTGATGAATCCCCATTTGTTGTTATATCCGTGGTTGGTCAAGAACTACTCGGAGCAGGACAATACAGAGCGGCTGCTGGAGTTTTGGAAGCCGCGCTTACCATAGGTTCATGTAGCTTGAAACTAAGAGGATCCGTGTTCTCGGCTCTATCCAGTGCATATTGGGCATTGAATTCTTTAGATAAGGCGATAAATTATATGCAACAAGATTTAGGTAAATAAAAATAACAAAATATTAAAATTATTAGAAATTTGAAATTAAAAATTTGATTTTAATATATAATTTGTAAAATAAATAAATTTTTTATGGGATTTTTTAAGGAGTGGCGCGTTCTTTAGGAGACACGCAGGGTGAGTGCAGAGCCCATGGAAATCTAGGCTCCGCTTATTTCAGCAAGGGTAGTTTCAAAGAAGCTCTAACGGCCCATAGATATCAACTCGTTCTGGCTATGAAGTGTAAGGATACACAAGCGGCGGCTTCAGCCCTGACCAGCTTGGGACATGTTTATACGGCGATCGGCGATCTGCCGAATGCCTTGGCTTCGCATAAACAATGCGTACAATTAGTAAAACAAATGGGGGATCGGCTGCAAGAGGCACGTGAGATCGGTAATGTCGGAGCAGTTTATTTGGCGATGGGAGAGTTCGAAAGTGCAGTCGATTGCCACACGCAACACCTCAGGATAGCCAGACGATTGGGTGATCGCGTTGAGGAAGCAAGAGCTTTCAGTAACTTGGGATCGTCTCATCATTATCGGAGAAATTTTGGGCAAGCGATGGCTTATCATGAAAATGTTTTAAGAATAGCACAAGAACTTGGTGACCGAGCAATAGAGACTAGAGCATATGCAGGATTAGGCCATGCTGCTAGATGCGCAGGTATTGATAAGAGAAATTATAATTATATTATTATTTTGAAATATATATTTGCATATTATTTTTGCGAATTATCAATATCTGTTAAAAATAACTTCATTAATAGGTGATCTGGCACAAGCCAAGCTTTGGCATCAAAGACAGCTTGATGTAGCATTAGCTACGAAGGATAAGGTAGCCGAAGGACGTGCTTGCAGCAATCTGGGCATAGTGTATCAGTTACTCGGCGAGCACGATGCCGCTTTGAAATTACATCAGGCTCATTTAGGAATTGCAAGGTCGCTCGGCGACAAGGCTGGTATGGGTAGAGCATATGGAAACATTGGCAACGCTTATAATGCTTTGGGTTATTATGAACAAGCCATTAAGTATCACAAACAGGAATTGACGATAAGCAAAGAGGTAAGAACGAAAGTCCAGAATGAAAAAATCATCATCATTATGAAATTTTCTATTAATAGATAATTTATTATTTATTTCATTTAGGTCAACGATCGTAGCTCAGAAGCTAGTACACATGGAAATTTAGCGGTTGCATATCAGGCAGTGCAAGGTCATGAAGCGGCATTGCGACATTACAGAGCTCACTTGGCTATAGCGCGTGAATTAAAAGATACGGCTGGCGAAGCATGCGCTCTATTAAATCTCGCAAATTGCCTATCCTCGCGCGGTAGATTTGAGGAGGCAGTGCCTTATTATGAACATTATCTGATGTTATCGCAAGAACTCCACGATGTGGAAGGCGAGGCTAAAGCATGTCACTTTCTAGGATACGCTCATTATTGCTTAGGAAATCATCGAGAAGCAGTCAGATATTACGATCAAGACCTAGCACTAGCAAAAGATCTGCAGGATAAATCCGGAATGGGAAGGGCTTATTGTAATTTAGGATTAGCTCACTTAGCTTTGGAGAACTTAGACACTGCTTTAGAATGCCAAAAATATTATCTGGGTAAAGATTTCTGCGTCTTAAAATACATATTATTAGACATATATGTTTAGAATTTTTCTATTAAAGATAAGAAAGTGCACAAATTAATGAAAATAATATTTATTTTATAATAGGAATAGACTAATAAGTAAATGTTACATAATAATCATTTCATGTAATGACAAATAATTGTGAATTATTTAACAGCAATCGCGCATATGACCAAGCATTTGGCTGGTAAATTTCGTGCTTTGGGAAATATTGGTGACTGTTTACTACGTATGGGAGAAGTTGAGGAAGCTATCAAAATGCATCAACGCCAGTTGAACCTTGCACGTCAAGCTACCGATCGTGGTTTAGAAGCAGCTGCTTATGGTGCATTGGGAATTGCTCATCGAACTACGAAAAACTTGGATAAAGCGCTAGGTTTTCATACGCAAGAATTAACTTTGAGACAAGAGGCTAGTGATTTACGCGGCGAATGTAGAGCGCACGTAAATCTAGGTGCAGTGCATATGGCATTAGGTCAATATACTCATGCGGTTAAGTGTTATCAAGAGCAATTGGAGAGGGCGAAGGAATTAGCCGATTCTGGAATTGAAGCTCAAGCATTAGGTAATTTAAGTTTGCAGTTCAATAACAATTCCAATTTCAATATATAAAATGAAACATTTCGTGATAAGAATAAAACATATTTTAAGACTGTTTAAAACTGTTTTATCCGAGATTAAATTTCGAGAATTAATTTTAAAGATTAAAAAATATCGTTGATATTTTTTTCTCTTATTATTATGTTTCTTATTTCAGGGAATTTGGGCATAGCCAGACTTAATATGGCTCATTACGAAGATGCTATCGGTTATTTCGAGCAACAATTAGCAACTTTAGAACCATTGACAACCGGTACGGCTTTACTCGACAAAACTCGAGCACTTGGAAATTTAGGAGATTGTTATGAAGCCCTGGGAGATCTGGAAGAGGCTATCAAATGCCATGAGCAACAATTGACAGCTGCAGTAAAACTGAAAAGTATAAGGGATCAAGAGAGAGCATATAGAGGATTGGGGAGAGCTCGCGAGGCAACTGGAAATTTGCAAGAAGCCTTAGTATGTTTCGAGAAAAGATTAGTCGCTGCGCATGAAGTAGATAGTCCTGAAGCAAGAGGTGCTGCTTATGGTGATCTAGGTAAGCTAATATATGAAATAAAAGATAATAGATTAAATTTTAGAAACAAATATGCTTATAAATATATATGTATTTCTTTTTTTTTCTTTATAAACAATTCATGACAACAAATGTAAAAACTAACATAATCGATGTTTTTTAGTTACTTGAACATTAATTGATATTTAAATTAATGTTAATTTTCAGGTAGAGTACATGCTGCATTGGGTAATCACGAGCAGGCTGTTAGTTGTCTGTCTCATCAATTGGCTCTTGCTCGAGGACTCGGTGACAAAGCAGCGGAAGCTGAAGCTGCCAGCGGCTTGGGAGCAGTCCATCTTCTCATGGATGATCCTAATTCTGCATTACGCCATCATCAATTAGAATTATCTATTGCTGAGGGTCTGGAAGCAGCTGGATTGCAAGCACGTGCTTGTGCTAATTTGGGGGTAACTCAAGAGACATTGGGACAATATGAAGAAGCAATAAGATTACAGGAACAGTCATTGAGCTTAGCAGCTGCCGCGGGTGATCAACTCGCACGAGCAGCAGCTTTCGCAAGTCTGGGGCGACTTCATCATCTATGCGGGGACTTATCTCGTGCTCTGAGTTATCTACAGTCCGGTTTGTCTTTGTCTGAAGGTCTAGGTAGAAGAGAAGAGGCAGCCAGATTGAGACATAGACTTGGTCTTGTGCATTGGGAAGCAGGAGAAGCGAGCATTTCTGTAGAACATTTGGAAAAGGCAGCAAATTTGCTGGAATCATTAGATGGAACTTCTGTATCTCTTACTTGCGGTCAACCCAGTCGAATAGAATTATTGTCGGAAACATATAGGATGTTACAGAAAGTGCTGATTAGTTTGAATCGAGCAGAGGAGGCTTTAAATTGGGCGGAGAGATCTAGAAGATCTAAAAGTAATTCTTTAGATGAGGCGGCTCATTATTCCGAGATTATTGATCGACAACGCGGAGTAATTTTATATTACAGGTATAATTGCTTGCAAATGTTTTAATTTTAAATTTAAATATAAACAAAGTGTATGATATGATCCATTGTAATTAATATATTTTTCACGCAAGCCATTTTGTTATGTAAAGATATTCATGGAACGAAATTGTTTTAGTGAAGTGGGATGTGAACTACATGCGTGGTGCTTAGCGCCAGGACGTGGATTGCTACGATTCCATTCTACCACATTGGACGATGGTGTTGGTTTGGAGAAAAGAGTTCTTCAAGCGCGCGAAGCGCTCTTGGATGAAAGCAATGAGCTCATTGAGGAATCTACCAAGATCCCATCCAGAGGCCATCACTTAAATGCTAGTTCTTACAGTTTGAGTAGTCTTTTCAGTGTTGGTTCCGTGAGTTCGCGCGCTGGAAGTGCTCGTTGGGGACGAGGTGCGAAAGGACCTACATGGCAGGCACCTTTGCCAATACAAGTGCTTTATGATCTTCTCCTTGCTCCTTTTGAGGATCTGCTACCGGCACCGCGAAAAGAATTGATCATGGTAGTGGAGAAGTCTCTTTATTTAGCACCATTCCCAGCATTACAATCCAATCCGGGTGAAGATTATTTATGCGAGAGATTCTCGTTGTTAGTCGTACCATCTCTCGCAGCTCTCAGAAAAAGGTCGAAAACACCTGTGCTAGAAGGCGGTGCTACTGTAGCTGCATTGGTTGCCGGAAATCCCGTTTTGCCAGAGGATATCCGAGAGGAATATGGATGGCCCGAAAGTGTCGCTTCTACTGAAACCGAATCGGAAATAGTCGCAGAATTGTTAGAAGCTCGTGCAATGATCGGTTAGTACCTTTGGTTACACATAAGCAATATCTTTTAAATATCTTATTGTAAGTTCACAATAAATATTAATACAAAATTTTTGTTCTTATTTATGATAGGACTTGAAGCTACCAGATCGGCAGTTTTGCGATCTCTACCTGACGCGGAGTGCGTACACTTGACAGTACCAGTCTTCTGGAATACCAGTAGTTTAGCGTTCTCGCCTGATCAATGCGAAGAGCCATCTGACAGACCAGAATATCTAATAAATCAAGCAGATTTAGTAAGATTGAAAATGTCTGCTCGTTTAGTTGTTGTGTCCAGCGGCCATAGTTGGAATAATGTAGAATGCACAAATGCTACATCAGAGGGCATACAGAATCTGGTTAGGACCTTCTTGAGTGCGGGGGCGCAATGTGTGCTAATAGGAATGTGGGCGGTACCACCAACCGCTGGTAGTATTTTGTTGCGAGCATTTTATAGTGCAATGCTACAAGGTGCAAGAGCGTCGCGGGCATTAGCTGAAGCGATGCAAACCGTTCAACATACCAGACATTTCGCTCATCCCGCCAACTGGGCCGGTTGGTTACTCATTGGCGGGGACGCAAGATTATCTAATAAGGTATAGTAAATTTATCACACATTATCATAAAAAATAAACATATTCTTAATGTTTAGAAAAATATATGGTAGTAATTCATTAAATCTCTGGATTATAGCAGAATGCCTTTATATAAAATGAATTCTATTTTAAATGATCTTAAATGATAAATTTAAGTGTTTAATAATCGTGCAATTTTATCTTTTTTATCATTTTACTAGGTTGCTCTTATGGGCCAAGCGTTAGCTGAATTGTTACGCGGTGGTCCCGAGCAGAGTAGAGATGCGCTGCGAGTGACACTTCATTTGGTAGAAAAATCGCTACAGAGAATTCATCGTGGACAGAAAAATGCCATGTATACGACTCAGCGTAGTATTGAAAACAAAGTAGGTACAGCTACTGGCTGGCGCGAGCTGCTGATGTCCGTAGGATTTAGATTCGAACCAGCAGGCAATGGAATACCATCCTCCGTGTTTTTCCCTCAAAGCGATCCAGAAGAGAGATTAACAAGATGCAGTGCCAGCTTGCAAGCTCTACTAGGATTAGGTCAATCATCATTGCATGCTTTAGCCAGACTCTTACAGGTAACACAAATTATTTACACATAATTTACTTTAATCATATTTAATATTATTTAAAAAGAATATATAGTTTATGTATTTCTAATAATTAATATTTATATTAATTGTTAAAAATATCTCACAGGCACCAGAAGTTGCAGAAGACGTTATCGCCGCTATGAGAAGAGCTACTTGTGCCACAGAAGGACAAGAAGTTATTTTGCCTGTACATGTTTGGAGAGCATCAGGATCACATGAATTATTTGCCAGTTTAGGCTTTGACTTAATGGAAGTCGGACAATCCGAAGTTACGTTGAGAACAGGCAAACAAGCTTCACGTAGAGCTGTCCAATTTGCTTTGCAAGCTCTTCTTGCATTATTTGGTAAATTACAAAATTTCTATTATAATACATAATAATAGCTGTAAAAATTGCATTATAAGATTTATATGTATATATATATATTAATACATAAAGAGCTTTAGTTGTAAATGTAAATGAATTTAATTTATTTATATCATATTTATTTATTTATTTATATAGACACGCAAGAAGCACCAAAGAGTCTTAGTTTAGATTCAAGCAGTTCAATGGAAAGTTTAGCTTCTGTAACTCATGCAGAGAAAAACCTCATAGAGCGACCTCGTTTAGGAGGAGCATTTGCAAGCTATGTTCGACATCGTGGCGAACCAGATGGAAAAACCATGGAACCATCAAATGTCTTAATATCAGCATCGCGACAACCATGTCAAAATGGTGGAGGTATACTTACTGTTATTTACTATTTTCATTATTTCATTTTATTATTTCGAAGAATCGCCACATCTTCAGATTTTTCTTCCTATTTTTTAAATATAATTAAATATAATTAATATATTATATAATTATATAAAATATTAATATTAATATTTATATTATATTATATTTTTTATATTATATTAATCTTAATATTTTCTAGGTGAATCAGACGTGGCGTTTACACCTAGTCCTCCTGTGGCACTCAATTTGAATCATCAAACACGTATTCGGACTCTTTATCCCGATCAAAATCTAATGAGACCTGGCTCAAGTTCGAGCAGTTCGGTGACAGATTGGGACAACGGTCATGCCACGGTGTTGAGACGCCAACCGTTGCCATCATTGCCAGCTACTGTATTGGAAAGATTGAGCGTGAGAACAGAAATCGGTAACACTTCGTCAAGAAAATTGCGACATTCCGTGGCAACGAGCGAGGATATTTGTCCGCAGAATGATGCCACGCAAACAACAGAGGCGCATCCTCAAAATCTGAGGAATCTAGCTACATCCCTGACAAGCTTAACACGTGAGCTCACGCCTACAATCTCCGAAGTATATCACGAGCGAAACTTGGGATTAGGTTTGGCACCATCTCTGTCGAAATTATTGGAGGAGGTGGGCACTGTGCCTGAGAATTGCGAGCAGCCGCAATCGGCGAAAACTGGAAATCAGCAAAGCTGGATACAAAATGAAACGGAACTGTGTCGAAGAGATGAAGCCGATGGTAGATCTATCGCGGAATCGCAATGCAGCGCCGCCAGCTCGAATAAAATACCTCGGAAAGCTCCCGCACCACCGGTGTAGATTATTTATATTTATAAGTTAAAAAATATGGACACAAATATATTAACACTGGAATACAATAATGGGTACCAAAGAACGGGAGACATACATGAGAAAACTAATTTGTCAGTTTTGCAATAGGAAACGATTGACGAAAATGTGTATTAATCGAACTTCCCAATATCTCTTAGTATTCGAATTGAGACATTAGTAGGAAGATAAAAATCTTAAATATCTTAATTCATTAGATGCGTTTTTCAGATGTCTCGTACGTATGTATGAGCTTAATTACATTATATCGAGATGAAATAATGCCACTAATAGGCATTAATATGCTCAAGTATAACTGCAATTGTAATCCGTCCAAATAATTAATTGTTAACATCTTAGCAAAAATGATTGTACGTAAAGTTCAGATGTTAATTAGCTAGAAATTGACTTTTTACATATTTGTATTTATATGTGACTCATCTTTACTTATTTACGACAAATAATTTTAGCTGTACTAACATCTGAGCTCTATTTATGTTCGAGCATTACGTTTCTGATACATATTTTATAGAACACATATGGAAAATGCAAAAATCCATCCTGATTAAATATATATAATGTTATATTTATGCTTCGAAATACAAATATGTATTATATTCTATTACAAGAGACATTTTTTGTAAGATACAAAAATCTTATCAAAGTTTGTCAGGAAATATGTTTGTCATTTATATAATTATATTCAGAAAAATATTAATTTCAAAAATCTATTAAACAAAGCAGCATAAGAAAATAAAGAATAGATAATATTAGCTTTCTAGCACATATGCAGAAAAACGAGTTCAAGGTTGGCGTTCTTCCATATTATGTGCATGGTGACTGCACACATAATAATTGGAA
Organism: Eciton burchellii; assembly: GCA_020341155.1. Classification (NCBI taxonomy): domain Eukaryota; kingdom Metazoa; phylum Arthropoda; class Insecta; order Hymenoptera; family Formicidae; genus Eciton; species Eciton burchellii. The sequence continues at coordinate 1,604,558 of JAHMML010000004.1, forward strand.
TGTTATACTCAACAGACTGATAATTTAAATAGTGAATAATGAAATAGAGCTTAAAATATATTCATGTAGATTCAAATATATGAATGATTAATTTTTTGACAGTTAAAATAGTTTCAGATGACCAGTTATTCTATCTATGCATTTCGCTGGACCTGGTCCGATTCCACATACTGTTATACTTCCTGCTGGTATTTGCGTATGTCCTGCATCTCTTACAACATTCGATAATAAACCTGTGGATTTCGCCCTCGCTGCTAAGGCTAGAAGTTCGCTTTCACTATCCACCTAAAAATCAAAGTATTCTTTATATTTGTGACAAAATTTTGGGCATGTAATATTTAAATTATTATATTAAATATTTATTAAATATAATAGAGTATAATGTCATCCATTTTACTAAAATCTTGTAATTATAATTTATGTTAATATTCAATTTAATATTGAGTTGATATGAATATAAATTTTTTCAAAAATATAAATTATTTTATTAATTGCTTTAACTATATACCTTAAGAGTAATCTTAGGCTGACAAGATTCTTCCCAAGCTCTCAAAATTTTTGGATATTTTATGGCAGATTTGTATGCTGCAACAGCTGCATGGCAACATTGTGCCGCCACTTTTCCTTTTCCCATTTTTAAATCTGTTCTAATCAATAGAACTAGTTTGTAATTATCATATTCATCTGTGTATTCCTATATACAGAAAAATAATTATAATTAAATTTAGACAATTAACAAATTAATGATCAATAATTTAAATATATAAATGAATAAAATACGTTGAGACATTGAAAGATAAACCAGATGAATAAAAAAGATTTGTCTTCTTACCACATTATTGTCTGTTTCTTCAGAATCTTCTGAATATTTATTGTTATTATGTTTTCTTTTTCCCATAGTCATAAGTTTATATAAACAATAACCGAAAACTGATGCTGCTGCAAATATGATCCTTACATCTGTCGCATGTGTTACAATTGTTTCTATGATATCGTACATACTTTCCGTTAATAATACGATGAAATTTGGAAATGTATATATAAATTATCAATAGTATCTATAAATAATTTAAAAAAGTAAAAATGATTATTTATCAAATAAATTTCATGTGTCATGAAATAGATTAGATTAGATTAGATTAAATAGATAGAATAAATTAAATTATTACATTATAAATACATTATAATCTATATAAATTCTTATTAATATTTTCTTATTTATATATATATATATCTTATTTTATATATATTTATATATATATATATTTTTATTTATATATATTTATATATATATTTTACATATATTATATGTATATTTTAGTATAACATTCAAAACATGCATACGCATTAAATATATTAATCTAAAATTGTAATATTATTACAATAATAATATTCATTAAGTAGACACAATACCGCTGAGTCGAATACCTCGATCTCTGGTTGTTTTAACTCTGATTATGATCAGAGAGTAACAAATGATGTAAGAGCTATACAATACAAAAATGTTTCAACCAATCACAGCCGAATTGGAAAACAAAAGACAGTAAAACTTACGATTGAAATGTGATTGGTCTATCTCTTGATACTAAACTAGTAGCATATGGAAATTTTTGCGTTAGATGATTGCCAACGGTGAATGTTGATATTTTTCGTCGTCAACGGTAGTCACGCAGCAAATGGCGCATATATGTACAGTAAATGCAGCTGTCGATGTGTCAGGGAGGAATCTCTCATGTACTATATTGTATTTCGCATGACGCTGCTCGGGACACGCTGTGACGACGATGTGCTCGTAGGAGTGGCTCTTACGAACTAAGCCGCGAGACGAATTTGCTTACGATCGCATCGTTTATCGTTGATATGCGTGATTGGCATGTTAAATGGCAATGAATATGGAGGTGGCAGACGTGTCGAGACAGGCTGATGTTTGTTTTTCAACGGATTCGACAGAACCCGATAATGTTAATTCGGCAATTAATGATCGCTCGCTGATGAATGAACTCTCAGCAAGCACTGACAACGCAACGCTCGGCGACGAAGAATTCGTCAACGCGCAATTGACGAATGAGTTCCGTGCTGATGTTACCGATAGCATAGAAGAAACGAGGAAACGTGAGGAAACTACCGCTTCATCAACTTCGAATGACTGTAAGATTGAGTTATTAGATGGAAATGCCAATGATCATCATGTATCTCAGACCCCATTAGCTTTCACAATCGACTTTGGCAATAACAAGGAAGTCGACACGGCAAGATACCAAAACTTGTTCGAGAGATACAATGCCAGGCACAGACGGAATCTCTCCACATCTAAGGTATTGACAATTTTGAGTTAATTCTTTTTTTAACATCTGTAACACTTAGTATATTTAGCATCTAAAAAAAATATTTTACATACTTGAATTATATAAAAAACTTGAAAGTTATTTTACAAATTATAAAATTGTCTTATATCTAAATGGGTAATCACATAAAATTTTGCGGATTAGTGCTTGATATAATCTTGGCATGACCACATTAACCTTCATGAAGAATGATAACATATATTGTTACTGATATCTGTTATAATATTTTTAGGTAGAAGTAAAATCAAAGAAACTGAATAATATATTGTCTCCGAATTTGGTGCAAAAGCAAAAAGTTCCTAGCACGCATTCAGAAGGGTATTTTAGTAGTGAGGATGACACAAAACGAAAAACTGACCAATTGTCAGAAAGACTTAAACAATTAGGTAAACATATATATATATAGTTCATGTTATTCTATATTTCATATGTACTTATATATAAGAATGGTTCTGCTAAATTATGTTGTAATATGTTTTAAAATTTAAGAAGAAATGATATGATTTATCTCAATTATTAACTCTTAATTAATATATAATCTATGGATATCATTATACTTAATATAATAAGATTTTAGTATAAATCAAGAATCTCATATACATAAATTCTCGATTATGATTTGAGTTGAATATCTGCAATGGATGAGTCATGATGAAGTCAAGCTCCTTAATATTCTTTACAAGTACTTTCTATCCATTCTGAATGATGCAGTCTGTTGACTTATTAATGACTTTGACTTATAACTGTTCCCATATTAAGAATTATGTATGATTTTTTACTGAAAATAATCAATTTTATATTAATATTTTATATTTATTTTTTACTAATCAAAATTGTTGTGAAACTATGTTCTCTAGGTGTCAAAACTTCTTCAAAGGCACATTCTAGCACAAAGAAATCAATAAATGAACATATAGATCCTTGTCTTTTAAATAACCAGCCTTTAATGACGCGATCTTGTGATGATGAATCATGGCACAACAAATTATCATCTCAAGGATTTTCCTTAGAACTTGAATCTAATAAAAACGTGTATTGGACATCTCAAAGATCAGCAACGATAAATGATCTTAGTCGTGTTCAAACTAGTAACTATGATGATGATGAAAATGAGAAGCAATATACAAAGAATATAGAATATATCGATACTAATCAGGACTGTAAAGAAATAAATGATTCGAAAGATAATAAAGTATCTAACATGAATTATATTACTGACGATTTTAATATAAAAAATATGAGTGAAAGAGGGAACACTTTGTCAAGTATCAGTTATACGATGGATCTAGACGCAGATAATATTACAGATAGCAATTTGGATGTATTTAACGTCAGTAATATTGATGCTGGCTCTGATGGTGCAATAAGTGAGGCTGGAACGTACACAATTCATAAAGATTATACTGATGAGGAAAAAGCAAGAATGGATATCGACAAAGTTTTCAGTGTCGGTGTTTTGACGGAAGATGAAAGCAATGCAGCATATGTTCATAATTTCAAGGTAAATAATATTTATAAATATTTATGTACATAATATAAAATTTATATTTACATTATATTTATAAATTTTATTCTTTGCAGATGAGTATCTCTCGCGACAATAACGCGTGGATATCAGAATGGGCTACTCAAGTAGCAGAACATAATTCATTACCTCCGATAATAGGTGGTTCAACAGGCCGTACACCCCCTTTAAGTCCCACTAAAATACCATCTCCAATTAACGCCAGATCTCAACGAATGTCACGCAGTCGTTATGTGCGTATTATATAATTTTATAGACTAAATATTTGTAATATATTGATTTAATTGTAATTCATATCAATAATTGTAAAAATCTAAAAATATATTTTTTTAACTTAATATATACACTATATATCATGATATATTTGTCATTTTATGTATTCTACTATTTTATTTAATTTATTTAATTATTTATTTTACCGAATTATTTATTTTATATATAGGAGCAATCCAATGTAGGAGATATAGATTCGTATGTACGAATAAAGGAAAGAATTGGTATGATTCCGAATCAATATCAGATCATAGATTCTGGTGGTGAATCCGATGATGACACTAGCAATAGTTACAATACACCACCCAACAGTTCACAACGTACACCTGTACATAGTGCTAGACGCAGCAGTTTATCTGAATCATTGTTTCGGCGAGCGAACATCAATGAAAATAGACGAAGCATCCGGAAATATTTAAGCTCAGTCAAATCAAAGACTACGGATACTAATGCAGAATTATTGAATAACCCATCCCAGGAATTGTCTCTCCATTTTACAAGAAGAAGCAGTTCTCTAGACAGGTAAATGATGCATTTTATATTTTTATTTTAATAGTAATAAAACAATTGCTATCAACAATTGATATATATTTCCTTCTATTAATCGTTAATATAATTAATCGTTAATATAATTTTTGCCAAAAGATATTGCATATAATAATTTAAAATTAATTATATAATTAATAATTAATTACATAATTATTAAAATTTTATTTGCTATGTGATGAATAAATTCTTTTTTTTTAATATAGAAAAGAATATGCTTCCGACACAACGGAATCTAATACGTCCAGAAGAAATAGTATAAAATACCAAAAGGAAGAAGATTGTAAGCATACAAATAGTCCTGTCTTAAGCCGTCTCAGACCACCTACGCCAAAATTGACCAATAGTCCAATTGTGAGTCGCAAGGCCGCAACAACGAAAATCCTTAATTCTCCCATGTTAGACAGACCTAAACATTTAGTAAAATCGTCTCAGCAAGCGAAAAATATAGGATATTTTACATGCGTCGAAAATAGGTAATTATTTTCTATGTATATATAATTTTAAATGCCATTTTTTGAAATCTGATGAACCAATTTATTATATTACTAATTTATATTCTTTCACAGTCCATATATGTTGAGAAAATCCAGTAGTACTACGAATTATCACGAAGGAACTAGTTATTTTGATAAAGATATATCTATCAAAACGCCTAATATATTACGAAATAATCCAGAACTTCAACAGCATCTCAATATACAAAAATCTTCAAGTAATGTGAATATTAGAAACATCAAATCGCAGAATACGACATCACATCGCAGCAGTTTCACTAGTAGCGATGTAGACAGAATATCTACAAGAGGAAAATTCGTTGTCGTTTCTGATAGTAGTAGTGAAACTGGTGAACAAAGAAAATCTCCTTTGACTCCAATCTCATCCGGAATTAAATTAAATAGAGCTTTCAGTATACGAAGAGCAAGGTAAACAAAATTTTGATGTTACAAGAAGATATTGTTTTTATTTTATATAAAATTTCTTTTATACTGAATGTATTTACAGATTAAATTGTGAATCTGATACAACACCAAATACAACTCCTGAGGAAAGACGTAGAAGAGCGCAGTCCGAAGTAAAAACTATAGTACCTGTAAGCAAACAACAAAATTATCGTAATCGCACAAGTAGTGTCGGAGCACATAGTAAGGAATCATCGAAAAAGCCAGAGTCAACGAAATTTCGCACGCCGTCTATATCTAGAACCGATACCGGTAGATTTAGTATGAGAGCTTCGAAATCCACGCATGTAAGCAAACTTATATTTATATAAATAATGACTTACAAGATTTTCAACGTTTTTTATTTTTTAAGCATTCTTCCAATAATCAGAAAATAAATCAAAAGCCAAGCAAGGATCACAAGAAATCCGCTAGAAGTAATTCCACTCTCACGTCTAAGGAAGTGGAATTCCAAAATTGGAAAAGACGAAAAAGTTACGATCCAATGAAAGCGGCGGCTGAAGGTAGAAAAAAATTAATTGATAGCACGAAGAAACATCACAGTACTGAAGATAGTTCTGGAAAGTGGGTATACAGAATTGCGTGAAATATATTTCGGTTTGTTTTTCAAGTTCTAACAATTATGATTTATTGTACCTTCCAGCTATGACAATTCTGTGCTGAGATCTGCAAGTTTTCATGGTACAGGTGGTGCTCTCTCATTAGCTAATGACTGGTCGGATAATGAATTTAATTATTCCTACGAAGACAATCAAGCACCACCGCCCAGTAGTCCACAACTAGTATGTTGAAGTATAATATCTCTATTATGGTACATTCAAAACTAATTGTTTCATCAAAATTGTCCGTCCGTTTAGATTGTTTCTGTATTTTTTTCTTATTTTTATGTATTCTTCAGAATAAATAATTGCATATATCAAATATATTTTAAAATCTTAATACCGATTATAGGACAGCGACAGTGATTTAGAAACTTCATCGTATCTGCAAACGACTCAAAACGTTGTATCTGCCATGTCTGCTCGCATGACATATTGTCCTCAGCTCGATTCCGATAATGAAAGTGACGAGGATACGAGTCACAGCCTGCATCAAAATATATCGAAAAGATTGCGTCATCTAAGCGACACGGAGAGTAGCGACGAACGACATCCTATACCACAATCTTCTATCGTCAATACTAAATACACTAAAGAATTTAGGTATACGTTTATGTTGTCACATCTTAATCATTATATTGTTACATCTTGATCGTTATTTATTTTTACATTTATTTTTATTTAATCACATCTTTCAGTTTACGTCGAGCAAAACTAGATTCGCAACGAATAAAACCTATGTCTTCCAATATGAACAAAGTAAAGAATTTGTCGCATGATATCCACAAACCTGAATCCGTTTCTAACAGACCGGATTCGGGACGATCTGGTGTACGAGTTAACAGAACTTCGAGCATGGTAATTCAAATATTTTTCATAATTAATTAATGATATATAAATATATATAATTTATATTATAATTTTACATAAATATATGAAGTTAGGAAATATAGAAATTTCTCTATATATTTATATAGGGGCCTAAAACCAAATCAAAAGAATCAAAAAAGCCCGCAACACCAAACATGCGAGAGGTTGAAATGCAAAATTGGAAACGCCGCAAAAGTTATGATCCCATGAAGGCAGCAATGGAAGGAAGAAAAAAAGCAGGCTTAGCGAAGAAAAATGTCAATGTAACTTTATCACCGAGGTAAATCTATTGAGTATTTTTCATATTAAGAGCAAAAACACTAGGAGGAATCTTTCCAGACAAAATAAGAATCCAAAAGTTCTCATTAAGATGTCTTTTGGTATTTTGTTTTTTGTCTGGGCTATTTTATTATCCGGCTAATTGAGAGGATAATCATTTCTGTTGTTAGGACTGATAGCGATCGATAATCTAAAAATAGTGTGGCAAAACAAGAAAGTGGTATGGAATCTATTTGAACATTTTACACTATAGATTCTCTTTCAAAAGAGAGAACATTTATAATAAATGTTTTTTGCTTTTTAAAGATATAAAACACGTGTTTTATGCTTGTTTTTTTTATGGCGCTAACTAAAGGATTCTTCTAATTAAGATGCCAAAACCAAATGACGGAAGAGATACTATGCCTGAGTTCTGCATTGGTACACTTTGTGCGATGTGTTGTGTTTGCACTTTTCTTTTTCATTATTCTTATCTCTTATCGGTCATAGTACTACACCAGAAGAGACATAATAAATAATACGATAGTTATATTCGTTCTTACAAAAGATGTATAGTGCTATAATTATTAACTGTGAACATATAAACTTTTAATCTTGAATTTTATTTTTTCGATATTGAAATCGAATTTGTTTCGAGCAGAAAGAAAGATAATTGATTTTAGAAATAACGGACAATGTAAATAGTCCAATTTTCTTTTCTTTTGATAAGAACAGGCATAAATAAGGAGGCAGAGATTTTTGTTTATTTATTCGCATGTAATTTAATTATGCCGTGTGTATATATATATATGTGTGTGTGTGTGTGTGTGTGTGTGTGTATTTCTATTTTGATTTTAGCCACGTTGCGAGGTCACAGAGTTTTCATGGATCAGTCGGATTGGCTATTAGTGACTGGAGTGACGAGGAACCGATCATATCCGCAGACGAAGCTTCGCTTTATTAGAATTATTTCAGAACAAAAACGAGCATATGTGTATGAAAGTAAGATAAAGCCAATCACGTAAATTCTTGTATATAAATCGTAAGAACGAATGAATGTCACAGGATGCTTTATGAGTACTTCTATTTGTAGACTTCAAATTTAAAATGGTCATCAAATGAAATAAGTAACCGCTTAAAAATTTCTTTCTATATTAATATAAAGTAAAAAAAAAAAATTGATGCAAGGAATTATTGATTCCTGTATAATTGTTATATTGAGTTACAAATTTCGTGTTTCCCAAAAAGGGCATTTAAAAATTATGTGCTAAAATTTGCAATATTAACACTAAACGTTCAACGTTGTATATTATTCTACTAATTTAATTTTTATGAGATATTAAATTTCTTCATTTTATTAATTTGTTTTCTGCTTTTATACGTGTTTATTTATATATAAAATGCAAGATATTGTCTAAATATAATGTTTAGGAAATGTTTTATATAAATATTTTAAAAAGAAAAAGAAAAAATCAAGATATCCTAATTATCAAGCGATTACGAGAGAACGTAACAATTCGATATTTAATTTGTAATAGAGAGTTAGTATGTGTATAGAGAAATATATATGTATAATTGATTTAATTATGGTTGGACCAATCATATAGTGTTTATGTACAAATACTTGTATCTATATGATCGTATCTCGTTTCATTGATAAAGCCGATTTATTTAATTGTAAAGTATGCATATCCATTTTTTGCTCGAATATAATTTGTGAGACATATTTGTTTATTAAGAGCAAATAGTGCAAAAGTGCGTGATAAATTTGCATAAATCTGTTTTTTCTTCTGCGTATATACGATTGATTGAATCACGCATATTTCATTTATTTATAATTGCGAATATGAACTCGCTATACAATCACATCCGAATATGAAAATATGATATTACATTCAAATATGAGTTCATTTCTTTTAGATATTCGTAATTTCCTCCTATTAGCTCAATTATCAACATAGAAAAGGTAACATGTTATTAACTTTCTTCCAAAACGAATAATGGATTTGTAATAAATATTTTTTTCCTCCAGAGTGATTTAATGTGATCATAAAGGGCTTTACAATCTTAATCTTTAAGTATATACATATATATTACTATCGATCAGTTTAATTGCATTATGCCTCTCGATTTTACATAAAAGTTGACGGATTTTTCACTTTGATTCGAAGAAATTGAATTATCTCTCTATAACACATACTCAACTGGATAAATTATATGACATTAATATAATATGAGATATTTTATACATTAGTACTTATTCAAAGAATTGTTTATTATATGCTTGTTGCTCTAATATAAATTTAATGAGGATTTTATCTGGATTTTTCTTATAAAATTTCGTAAAATTTATGCGAGTTCGTTGTACGTGCGCGCATCGTACATTATAAGAAAGAGTTATATATATATATGCTGCCTTTATTACATAATCATAAAAAATTTATTTTATTATAAAAAATTGTTAATTAATATTATATAATTGGTATTGTTATTAGAAAGAGAGTATTAATTTTTAAATAATTTCTATATTGTTTTCTATTCATTTTTCTGAGCTTTAAGAAAAATATAAGTTCAGATTGACATATTGGTTTTCTTGATTAATAAATTATTAATTAATTATTAATTTGTAACAAGTTCTGTTTTTTTTTCTTTTGATATAAAATTATGTAATAAAGGTGAAGAAGAATGTGATATTATGGCAAGCTAAAAAGTTACTGAGTTAAATGTTAGTATCATAAATTTTTTTTTTAGGGATTAAATAGATAAATAATAATTTTCACAATTATGTGTATAAAAAATGTTTGATTCTATAATATTATGTATAATTCGATAATAATATCATGAGACAAATTTAAAAACATGTGATATACTTTCATTATTAAAATCCAAATTTGTTTTTAGATGCAGAAGTGGCTGTTAATAATTATTTTCATGATACATATAATATATGGTACATATTGATAGATGTTAAATTGTTTTCAGAATGCATTGTATTCTGTATAAATATTTACTCAGTACAGATAGATCTTATTTTTGTATAATATACGTGTATTGGAAGTTAGTTCATTGATTACACAGATTATATACATATGTATAGTAATTTAAATAATTTGATCAAAAGATATTTTGTCGCAGAGTTTTCACATACATATTTATTTCACATTCCTGTTCTTCCCTTGAAAAAAAAAATGGGCTTCCAATGCACATACACACGTATCATGTCTACAAGATTGATGTGTCAAATTACTTAGATCATTACATGGATATGTTGCGTCATTTTAATCTTGTAACTGGAAATATGAGGATTATTTGATAAAAATAATCATTGTATTACAGGCAATCTCTCACAGGATAAACAGAAATCTCAATTATTTCTGAAGATGATGAGAATATTCATCATCAAGATCCTCACTTTTCTAGCGATTTATCGAACAACGACATATGAACTTTTTATTTTGCCAATGAATTTTTATTTAAGTAATCAATTATTAATATACTTTAGTTTTTTTATTATTAATGATTGTATGATAATAGTTTTTCTTATTATGATCTGAATTGCTTATTCGTGTAATAATATAAGCTATATGCATTATTTTAATTTATCACATAGGATAGAACGCGTACCTATAATTGTAATAACGATGCAGTATATTTTTGTATATTTACAGCGTATATTTAAGTTTCGTTCAATTATTTAATTCTAACTTTTATTCAATTATGTACAATTGTTTTGCAGAATATTATATATAATAGTAAGAAAAATATATTATCGATATAGCTTAAATAAGAATATGTTAAATATAATTATTGTATAAGTATATCAATCATAACAAAACAGTCTTTTATTCATTCATTCATTCATTCCTGATTTTATAATTGAAAATGCGTAACTTTTCCTCTAGCGTAAAAAGAAGAAATATGTCACGTGATCATTGACTCACGTGTATCGGAACAGAACACGAGATATCGGTGTGTTTTTATATATAAAAGTGAATAAAAATTTAAATTAATTTAAATTTCGATAATAGAAAAGCGAAAATGAAGAAATCTTTAAAGGTGCATATAAAATTTCATTATATTTCGTTATATTATTTGATAATAAAGTGATTTATCATTCTTAATATGTTAGGTTATCTCAGTATTTGATTATATATTTATCTCTTGTGATCCACTTTCTCTTTAATATATATTTTAATATATATATATATTATATTATATGATAAATTTATATATTTAAGATATTTAATAAAATAAAGATAAAATTTAATAAAATTTCTTCAATTATAGTCGAAAAAAGTAAAATGCAATGGCAATAATGTTGTTTTCAAGATTGATAATGAAGATACTATGAATTCTGTATCTAATAATGAAAATACAATGAATCTTGAAGGCAACAATAAGGATTCAGCGAATTTTGAATCTGATGACGCAGATTCCATGGAAGATGTGGATAATAATGAAGATCCTGAATCTGATAATGCAGATTCGATGGAAGACATAAATGATAGCCAAGAAGAAGCAGAAATAGATGATCAGGAACTAGAATCTCATAATTTGAATCAAGAGAAGAAAAGAAAAAAAGTAACGGATGAATTAACCGAACCTGTACCTAAAAAGAAGAAGAAGTTCGAGAACGATCTTTATAAACAGCCAACAGTGGAGGAACTTAATCAGCTTAGGGAAACTGAAAATTTATTCCATTCGAATTTATTCCGACTTCAAATTGAAGAGATTCTCACTGAGGTGAAACTGAAAGACAAATATAAAGCACTGTTTGAAATCTGGTTTGGAAAGTTGAAAGCAGCAATTGAATCCATTAAAGAGACTACAGAAATTCCAGTTAGTTAAAATGCTTTATATATATTATAATATAATGCAATATAATGCGATAAAATTAAATAATTTAATCTTGATTAATTTTAGCTTGTAAATAATAATTTAGAAGATAAATTAGGCATTCGTATTCCTATGCCACATGTACCAGAAGAACCAAAGAGTGTTTTTAAATTCTTGAAACCGTCTGATATTAAAGTGATTGGATCTTATAATTCAGGATGCATTTTGGGACCTACTACTACTATAGATATAATGATAGAGATGCCAATTAATTCATTCCGAAAACAGGACTATCGAAATTATATATATTTTAGAAAAAAGGCAATGTATCTTGCATATATAACGTCAGTCATAGGAAGTGATATTGCGGAGAGCAGAAAATTTTTTGGTGACGATTTGAGAGTTTCATTGAAACTTCGACCTAGTGGAAAATTAAACAAAAAGGTGGATGTAATGATACATATATCTGTACAAGAGACTAGTTTTAACTTAAATAGATTCTTGCCAGAAAAAAATAACGTTAGACCAGAATGGTATTTGGACAAACAATTTGTAGGAAGTAATAAATCTGTGCAAGGTAATGTAGAAGTAATTATATAAAATTATTTCTTGTATACAATTTTATACTATACAGAAAATTTTTACATTATATATTATATTTTGCTTTTACAGTCTTTTTGCCACCTACACCACATTACAATTCTCTAATATTGCAAGACTTGATAATGTCAAGAACAAATTCTGAAATTGCACAAGCAATAAAAGAATATCCAAATTTGAAAGATGGCATAATCTTGTTGAAAATATGGTTGCACCAACGTGAACTGAATAGTGGATATGATGGCTTTACTGGATACATTGTTACTATGTATGTAATTTATTTACTGCATATAAGAAAACTGAATACGTTCATGAGTAGCTATCAAATCGTACGAAATGTCTGGATTTGTTTAGGTATGTTAAAAGAATGTTAATTAATGAATTATTTTTTTTTGCATTTTATTAACGAGAGTATATTGCATTTATTTGTGAAATGTATAGCACATGGAAATTGGCACGAAAATGGTATCACTATGTGTGAGGACGAAAATAGTCAGAAACAAATTTCCCATTACCATAATTATTATGAGTGTGTCTTTCTTGATACCACTGGCTATCACAATTTTGCAGCGAATCTATCAAAAAGTACTTTCTCATGGGTGCAGAGAGAGGCAGAATTATGTTTGAAACATTTAGATAATATACACGTAGATAGCTTTCAAGCACTTTTTATGAGACCTGTATCATTTCATAGAGCATTTGATCAAATTTTATGGTAATTTAGACGAAGAAATTGTATAAATTATTTACAACAAAAGTACACAATTTTTTAAAATAATTTAAGAATTAATCTCCTTGTATTTAGTTTTCAGAATAGGAGAGTTTTAGAAAAAATAGTAAATGATAAATCCACTATTGATGATAAGATCAATTATGGATCTGATAAACATAGTCAAGTGATTAAATTACTCATTACGGTTTTGAAAAAAGGTCTAGGAAACAGAGTTAATCAATTGTGTGTATTACCCAGTATATTTAAAGAATGGGAATGTACCGAGAATGTGCCTGATAGTATCGGAAAGCTTACTATTGGATTAGATTTAAATCCTGAAACGTGTTTCGACATTGTAGAAAAAGGACCTGAGGCGAATTTATCAGAAGTAAGCAATATTGAAAAATAATGTATAATATATAATGTATAATCATAGAATGAAAATACTTTAAATAATAAAACATGTTAAAAAATTTTCATTTTTAAAATAATTTATTATTATTTTTATTATATTAAAAATTGTATTTTATTTTGTAGGCAGCTAACTTCCGAGCATTTTGGGGTGCCAAGTCTGAATTACGTAGATTCCAAGACGGATCCATTCGTGAAGCTGTGCTTTGGTCAAAAGGCAAAAGTCTTATGGATAAGAGAGCAATATGCAAGAAAATAATAGAATATTTGTTAAAAACAAAGTTTAATATTTTGGAAAATGAATATTTGTATATTGCGGATCAAATGGAAAATTTATTGAAGCTTCCCAAGGTAATATTTCACGATTATTAAAGAGATATTTACAATTAAATATAAAATAATTTTTTATTCAATTTAAGTTTCTTTTTGTTTTATTTCATTTTATTTATTTTTATTTATATTAACTGAATATGGAAATATATTTTGATGTATCTAATCCATGATTTATCCTATTTATTATATTTATCTAATCCATATTATGGATTAGATTTATATTATAGATTATATTGATATTATATATAATTTATCTGTTTAGTATAAAATAACTCATTTCGTATACGGCACTGGTGAAGAAGCTGCATTGAAAGTTCTACAAGCTTTTAACGATTTGGAGAAAAATTTGATGTCATTGAAAGATATGCCTTTAACAATAAACGGCGTTCAAGGTTCAAGTCCAGTTTTCCGATACACGGAAGTCTTTCCACCTCTCGCTGTCATTTATCATAGCATCAAGGGTGTCACCAAGAATAATGAAAATTGTTTAGTATTTTCGAAGAACATTACGCAATGTCCTATGTATTTACATGCGCTTGATACAACGTTGCAGTTGTCGACCAGTGGAAAATGGCCTGAGGAATTGGAAGCCATCAGAAAAACAAAAGCGGCATTTTATATACAAATCGCAGAATGCATTAGAAAACAGCATCATCTGAAAGCACAAGCTAGTCCATCTTATGTAGATGTGTATCAGGTTAATAAAACATAATATCAATATAGATTAAGATTAAGAGTTATATCAATTATATAATATATTATATTATATAATATATTATTTGTGATATATATAATTCTGCAGTATATAATAATATATACTATAAATGAGGATATATCAAAATTATGTATATAATTATGCATTCTTCTTAACATAATTCTCTTTAATAGAACGGATTTATCTTTCGATTAAGAATTGCACATCAGAAGGAAATCGCATTAATGAAAGAAATCAAGGAAAATGGGATAATTAAATATAAAGATAACGAGGAATCTATTGAATTGGAAAATAGTTTGTTTCATTTACCGAAATTAAGCAGTGCTTTGCATGGGTAAGAATTTGTTATCAGGATAACTTGCAAAGAGCGTAAAGAATATAAGCATACTTTTTATGTCTGAAAAAAGAATTATGCGAACGAATTTTACGATTTCATATAAAATTTATATTCTCGTAGATTACATTCTCAGCAACCATCGTTTGGTCCTGCTTGTTGCTTAGCAAAACGATGGTTATCGTCGCAATTGTTGGACGAAACTTTTATACCAGGAATCATTGTTGAATTACTCATGGCATCTATATATTTAATGCCAGAACCATATAAATCAACTCAAATGCCACAAGTGGCATTTCTACGATTTTTGGAAGTTGTCGCGAGAGCTTATTGGAATACCGATCCTGTTATCGTTAATTTCAATAGCGAGATGACTAGTAAGTTATGATATTTACAAATATTTTCAAATTTTGCTTTTGTAGAAAATGAGATACAAAAGAATTATATAAAATTATTAAGTAAGAGAACGTATTAATATTATAATATTGAATTTTAGATGAAGAAATCATTGCCATAGAGACATTATTTAATACAGCTCGGAATTCATTGCCACCTTTATTTATATCTACTCCGTATGATCACCAAAAATCTCTATGGACCAGAAAAGTACCGTCACATTTGACTTTAAATCGTATGAGTGTATTAGCGAAGGAAGCATTGAAATTATTCAACAATTTATTGCTCAATGCGATATATATAGATGTGAAATCTCTATTTCGCCCTTCGCTTTCCGAATATGACTGTTTGATATATTTGAAGTCAAATATGAATCCTAGAAAACTGCAGGCAGTTGATATCGATGATGAAGCAGAAATTGTAGATATACACCCATACAAGACACATTCATCTTCAAAACTTCCAATCGTAAACTTTGATCCCGTACAATGTTTCCTGAAAGATTTGAGAGTAAGTATTCCAAAATATAGTCAACGATTTAATTCTGTTGAATTAAATGTATATGCATTAAAAAAAAATTTTGATGTATATCTATATGTGTATATATATATTACGATATAAAAGAAAATTTAATCTAAATATATTAATGCGTATTCTACATTGACTTTTTTGTTTTATTTTTTAGGATAGTTACAGCGATTATGCTTTATTTTTCCATGATACTTATGGCGGTACAATGATCGGAGTTCTATTAAAACCTGCAGTTTTTGAACGCAAAGATTTCAAAGTAGCAGATACTCATTGCAAAAGACTCGATGATGACGGTAAACTTTTTTTCAATGTTTCGGCGATGATTGAAGACTTTTATATTCTAGGAAGAGGTATTATACGTACAATTGATATTCCAAGCAAAAAATTTTCTTTAATGTCATAATCGGAATTCATTGTAATCTAAATATAAATATAAAAAAGATAAATTTATTATAAAAATATGTATAAATACAATACATACAATAAATACATATGTACAATTACAAATATGTATAAATGTATATGCAGCATATGCGAATATATTTATAGGCTTTAAAATTCCTTTTGATTGGATTTAATTTCTATGGATAATATATATCATAATTAATTATAAATAATACAAAATTATTTTGTATAAATTTAAATTCTTTTTTATCGAATATCTATTTATTCTGGAATTATATCAACAAACAATAATTATATAAACAAATTTATCTTTAATTGCTCTCGATTTGCTCTTTCAAAATTGCGTTCGAAACGTATTTCATTATTCAAATCGCGAATATTCTATCATCGTGAAAAATTCAATATTATAATTCTTTTTATATATATTATTTTTCTTATTCTAATTGAAACTTAATATAAATATAATAAATCTATATAAGTGGAATGCAAAATTTATGAAATATGTTAAACTTCCTTGAATATACTTCTATCTAATAGAATAAAATATTTATCGTAATCGAAAAATTCAATAAGAGAAATAACAATTTTCTTAAGTTTATTTTTATGACATTTTTTAGATTTTATTCGGAAAATTATGTAAATTATGTATGTAATTATATTACATACTGTAATTATATATGTAATTATATTTGTTTTATATTGTTGTATATTGTTATACAGATATAATTAATAAATTGGAGAGAACTTTTTATTATATTCAATTTTCTAGACTAGATATCTCTGATTGAAATAATCGCAATATTCACATCATATTTAGTTGAAATTATGATATCAAATACAAGGAAATTGAAAAAAAATATATGCAAATTATTTTTGTGCATTATATGAGTTATAATGACTATCTTGTTTTCTTAGATATATTTCCACGAAATATAAATGATGACATTAAATGATTAAAGATTTATTTCCGAAATATTTATTTATACAAATATATATATATGTGTGTGTGTGTGTGTGTGTGTGTGTAAATTGTTTCGCTGTATACATCGTAGATCATTATTTCACAATTATATATATAAATCTATATGAAAATATGTTATCAAAAAATAAATTCTAGCTGATGTAGATTTCCGAATAATATCTTCGAAATAAATTTGCTATCTGCTTACTAACAAAGACTGTATCTCCGTATTAAGTTTTCTAATCACTACATCGTCAGCCGCATAACTTCCAGTACGTAAAAGGGAGTTACGTTCCTCTTTCAATGCTTGTAACCGCTGATTGTATTCTTCCGATATGTCAAATGTATTTTTATTATCACCATAAGAAGTATTATAGATGTTATCAGTTGGCGTAAATATTTCGTTGTAGTTTTCTTTTGAAGCAAAAGATTGTTTCGGTTTAATTATGTCGATCTCTTTTTGAAGCTCATTTAATAAAACTTGATCATTGTTCAAAGCTTTTGTATCGATAGATAACATTTCTGCCAAACTATATAAGAGAAAAATAACATTTATAAATCGAATAATTAAATAATTAATAATTATATCGAATATTAATTGAATATGAAAATTGTTCCAAATTAATAAGATTAGTAAACTATGACATACTCCACATTTTTCAATTCTTCTTTACTATTCTTGATTTGAATTTGCATGGCATGCTGACTATCCACTTTCATTCTATGTATTTCGCGTACCGCCTTGCCCCATTGTTCTTTAAAGAACGATTTTCCCTTCTGAGCATTGTCCAGTTTTTCCTCAAGAACTTTTAGCTCTTGCAACAAAGATGCTGTTTGATCTTGAGTTAAAGATGCCTTCTGATATATTTGTAATTCCTGCGTCTGTTTATCCATCGACATTTTTAAATTCTCATTTTCATACAATAATAATTCCATTTGCG
Organism: Eciton burchellii; assembly: GCA_020341155.1. Taxonomy (NCBI): domain Eukaryota; kingdom Metazoa; phylum Arthropoda; class Insecta; order Hymenoptera; family Formicidae; genus Eciton; species Eciton burchellii. The sequence goes on from JAHMML010000004.1 coordinate 1,623,111, forward strand.
TTTCCAAAGCTGTTTTTTTCTCTTCAAGTTTGGTAATCTATATAAAACATCATGTTATAAAAAATAACGATTTAATATTTTTAGTTATATATAGGAAGAATATATAAGCAACTGAAATGTGTTAAATCAACCTTAGATGTAAGCTCATTCTGCATCGTATATAAGGAATCATTTAATTCTTGTAACTTGACTTCGTATCTCCATTGTATATCTTCGTTTGCTTTAATCAATCTGGTCTCATTTTCCAAGCTTTTTAATCGTCGCATTTTTAAATCTTCAGTAGCATTATTCAGACTGTTAGCCAACATCTTACATTGTTCGACGCTACATGCAAGTTTAGATTCTATATTTTCTTTCTGTTTCCGCCATTCTTCATTCAATATGTTTAAGTGTCGTTCTTCTTTCTTCTTAAGCTAATAGATATAAATGAAACAGTTCTATATTGAGCATTGCATGAGTAATTGTTGTTTTATTATTTACCTCGACTTTAAAAATTTCCTTTTGACGTTCTTTCCATGTTTCGAGTTCATCTACTATTTTATATGCTAAACTGTCGTCTAATATTGGTGGACCTAGACCTTAAATAAAAGAATACATATTAATATATATTTGTTTAATTACAAGATAATTAGATAGCCAAAATTTTAATAAATTTAGATATTTAACTGGTAGTTTCTTTTTTTAATATAAAATGTGGTCCATGATTTTCCAACTCTAATACAATATTTATCTCAGCAATTTTGTTTGCATCCGTGTCGTATATTGGTAATTTACATTGACATTCAGGCTATAAAACAGTTATTATATATTTGCTTACATTATAAATAATTATATATATACAAGAATAATATTAAATCTTATATTACCTTGTCCTGATAAAATAATGGTTTTATATCAAGTACTAATAACGATAACGGTTTAGCATTTAAGTTCATATCATATATACTAATCTTTGGCGGAAAAGATTGTAATAATTGCTTTATTTCGTCTGGTGCGGATATAAAATGAAATTGGCATCCGATATCATGTAATTTAGTTTTTTCATTTGAAACTGGCATTGTTATATGTACCATTGATGTGATTTCAGCTTTCGGATGATGGAACCTATATAAAAAATTATATTTTACAAAAAGAAATATTTTTCAATTGATTAGCAATAATATATTTAAAACAAACCGAAATTCGATTTGCCGACCAAACAATTTGTTAGATATCAATGTTATCATTGCAAGCGAGATATTTAGACAGAAACAGTGATAAGATGTTACTTCTTTGGTATGATTTTTGTTAACGCAATTGCAGAACATTGTATCACACGAATATGAGTGTGTAATTTTATTCGATTCATGTTGCAGATATTGATCATCAACGAATTGTTTATTTTTACAATCTGTTATACATTTTATTTCATTGTTAAAGATGTTGCCAGAATCGAATTTTTCAAAATCACCACCAGGATTTCTGTGACACTCAATCTCTGGATATTTCTGGAATAAGAAAATTTATCTTATATTGTGTGCATATATATACAAATAATATAAAAAATAATATTTTATGCATCGTATATATCATATATCATGATATTTATGTATCAATATAATTGCTGTGAAATGAAAAGTTGTCAACAAAATGCTCAAGCTGTTCTACCTGTACATGACTGACATTCATACTTTCCTCATTATATTGAATAATAGATATCATATTATCATTAGAATTTATTACTGTATCAAGATTTTGCATGTCTGTTTTATTTCCAATATATTGCAATTTAAGTTGTATATCAAGGTAAGGTCTTTTGTGTTCATTATCAATATTGAATATCTCTAATGAGTCTTGTTTATTTAGAAAACATTTTTCATGCAGAGTAGTGCTCGCATATGCAGTATACTTGAGGAATTCTTCCAAAGTATCTACTGGCACTAGTGATCGTAGATTAACCGATGACTCGGCTATTATATTGTTTTCATGTTTCAAAAATACTAACATGTATGGATTCAATTGTAAATAATGCTCTAATACTCCCATAGAACTTCGTATTCTAATTACTACTTTTTCATGCAGGAGATGAAAACCCTCATGATCTGTCTTGAACGATTTAAGCTCTACATCATTTTCCAGGATCCGATATAAAAAATGCATAGCGCCATCCTTACTTAGACATTCCGGTAATAATAAATGAAGATTTTCTACATGTATAGCAGTGATACTTAACAAAAATAATTCACAGCAGGTATTTAGAGATCCCAATTGGATTAATTGTTCATTAGGATATAAATAAGGTATTATTTTATCAGTTTGCAAAATATCATCATTATCTGTCGTTAATTTTACCTATGACACAATATAATTTTTGCGATGGTATATTTTATTGAATTTATATTATAAATTTATATTATATGTAATTAATTATAATTACGATATAATAATAATTTATTGCATATTATATTTTAATATCATTTTTAATAGTATTAAATAATTTAAACTATCGATTATGTCTTAATTTATTAATTAATTTATTATTTAATTAATTACTCAGAAAGTAAAAAATTTTCATTGAGTTCAGATTATATTAATTATATGAGAGTATTTTACCTCTGCTATAGGATTGGAATCTACAATTTTCTGATCCTCAATCTTTAAAGTAAGAAGTAAATAAAGTTTTTGTGTTTTAAGATCATTTCTCAATCCCAACAATTTATGCCAACTTCCTTTCGGACTCAAATCTCCAAGTTTAGATATTATGTGTGCAGAACGTATACTTAACAAAACATATCCGAGTCGCTCTTTAGTCTCGTTCTCTTTAAAAGCAAAGCATTCTAATTTTAATGGGACTTGCCCTGATCGCATTCTATAAATTGAATATAAAATAAAATATATTTTGTATATATCTTATACATTTTTATGGCTGGKATTTAGAAAAAGTATGCTTACTTTCTCAACGTAGTTTTGTTGGTTTCCCAAACCAAATCAGTTGCATATAGCGGATTTGGGTTTATATTGACTTTGTCAGTCTGCAAGGAATGACCATTTAAAGTTCCAATTAATAATGTTGGTTGTAAGACTTGTTCAAAACCTCTTCCTATATTATACACATATAAAATTGCATTTCTATTATGATTACAATAAAACAAAATTTGTAATCAAAATTCTATATAGAATCGAGTTTTATATATCTGACAAAAATTTTATTCATGCTTTTATAAGCTTGATGTCGCTTGATGTCATTAAATTGCATAAATTCATAATATATAGGCAATATTCTTTTCAAAATTATCCATTTATAATTAACTGCAATACAGTTGAAAAATAAAAGAATTCAAAAATATACAATCAAAAATTTTCGTAAAAATATTTTACCTTCCTTTATACTTAGAATAATTTGTACGTTTGATTCAGCTGCCTCTATCATCTTGCCAGGTTTGATAAAATATATAAAATAACAAATATCCTGGAAACGTCACTACAAATATTTGCGTATTCCACGACTCGAATTGGCTGCCATGGAAACGTAAACGCGTTAATATAAATAATGTACCGTAAATATATCATAAATCTAAAAATGAAATGATTGGTTTGATTGACTAGATGATTAATTAGCCAAAATAGTCTAGTTCAAAAAGATTAAAAGTAACTATATCTGTCAATTTATTATCATATTGCGTTTAATTACGTCTAAAGTATTTTTTAACTGCCAAATAATGATAAATGTAATTTTCATATTAATTAACAATTAATAAGTAATTAAATTGCAACAGTCATGTTATTCGATTAAAAAAACCTAGTGAATTTCATTCTTTCAAGTATATGTTCTTGCCTGGATTCCCTAGATTCAAAAGTTCGACTGTGAACAGTTTTGCCTAGACCTGTTTTCGTCATGAAGATTTTGACGTTTATTTATGCAGTGTAATGGGATTTGTGAAAAATTATGAACGCTACGTTCTGGTTTTGGTTTATCATAAGAGAAATTATACGCGAACCTGTAACGAGAGGCATTATCTGATCTGAGAAATTAAGAAAACTTGTAATAATGGAATTCGATCAGTTAGAGCAATCTGTGACAAATCTGAACGCGGTGATCAACGAGTTCCCAATTGGCGCAGTATCGCTAGATGATTTGAAACCGGTCAATGAAAAGATCCAGGCGACCAGGGAGTCCTTGATGCATTTGAATGCCAGATTATTAATGCTTAGAGCAAAGTACAAACGTATGTCGTTGAAGTTGCATAATGTACGCAAGTTCCAATGGTTACTCTGAAATCCCATATGTTGCCTTACAGAGTACATTGATGACAATTCGAGACGGAGCAAAGAAGATGTTTCAAACATATTGCAGAACATTATAAGTGAGACACTTATAAATGCAAAAGCTATTAAGTTATGCCTTCATAGCACCACTATTCTCTCAATCATTAACAATAAGGAAGGTGATAAGGAAGATCAAAAGTAAGAAATGAATTTATACAAAATGTTATTAAATCTAATTGGTCACAAATGTGAAATTAAGATATTTGAATAGATAAATGCAATGCAATTTTATATTCTTGCTTCTTCTAGGAAAATTTATACTTATATGACCAAGTTATTTACTCTTAATGACAATATTATAGATGTTCAGAAGTCTATTGAGACAGCATCTCAAGAACAATTAGATTTGAAGATAGAGTGTCAAAAGGCACTACTTGACTATAAAGATTTTCTGAAGGAACAGGAACGAATACAAAGTGAGAGATTACAGGAAACAAATCCTGATATAGTAAAGTAAGAAAATCTTAGTCAGACTTTATCTCGTTTCCTTATTTTTAAAATATTTTTTTATACACTTAAAAATTTCTTTTTCAGAAATAAAAACAAGATGGAAAAAACTTTACGAAAAATAAATGTAATGAAAAAACTCATTAGAAATTTCATAGCAGCGTCTAATTATATGTTGGTAAAAGAGCCAGTGTTGTTAAAAATGTTAGAAAATCATAGAGAATTAATAAATGTGGAAACAATAATAAAAATGTCCTAAAATAGTGAAATTATATGAAAATGTATAATAAAGTAAAAGAAAAAGAGAGAGAACTAAAAGAAAACGGAAATCTCGAAGAAAAAATACGTAAAAATTCATTAAGAACTTTTTTCTCTTACTTACTAAGCGCATAGACACAACATATATTTACAAGAATAAGCTTCCACGCAAATCTCAATGTCTTTCTTATTTTTTTCTTTTCTTTTTTTAAGTTCCTTTGTTAAAACGCCATCAGACTGTCTTATATGTGTTAATTCTTAAATAAAGCATGATCAATATTGTATATAAGTTAAAAATTAGAATAATAATCACAGCTTATATAAATATAAAGTTTTCACTATAAGGGGGAGAGAGATATACACATTTGTTTTTTCTTTTTTCTTTTTTAAATCTGTATAATCATAAGATTTACTGTTATTCGTGATTTTAATTCGCATTTTCCTTTTAGTAATACGTTAACTATATCATGTCGTAAAATGCAAATGTGAGACAACAGATTTTTTTTCGTGAGCCAATGTATGCTTCGTTCAATCTAATTATATCCGTTTTTTTAATGTAGATCGCTCTCTTCTCCCACAATTGCCTCTATATATATATGTATATATAGAGGCGTAAACACATGGTTCTCACAATATAATGATAGTACTAAAATGATTTAATCATATACACAAGCTTGTTTAATTTCGAATAGGTCAATTCAAAACGAGTGGAAAAAAAATGAATCCACTTGAAAAGAGCTGTGTTGAATCTGTGTTAATGTAGACATAAAAATATTCATAGATCCGAAGATACAGTATGACTTTACAATACTCGATAAATCGGAAGGGAATAATCTCGCGCAAAGATGATATTATTTTTACAAATCCGCATCTATACAAATATTTCGTCTCGTTAGCTTCCTCATAAAGAACACATCCGTTTCTCAGTGGCATTATCAGTTACAAAATAATAAGAAAATTATCATGATAAGGGTGCTAACTTTACATATTGATAATGTAATGAAAATTGCGGTTGTTACGTAATCGGTTGTCGTAATCATGTACGCGAAACGCATGTTCCGTGCATGTATGTTAACGTTTTTCTGTTCTCTCTTCCTATGTTAATTTTATTTTCGTTTCTCCTCGTGTGTTTCCGCATATATGATGCAAAAATGATACCTAGCTTGCAATGCATGTTTACGTGCAATTGTTCTATTACTATCTAGTTTAATATTCCGCAATTGTCTCATAAATAATTCGTATATTCCACAGCAGTATTAAATATATGCTTACATATATGCGTGTATAACGTCAGCTATACACGAGCTGCCAATTCGATAAAAATGGCAATTTATTATTCTATTATATCATAGCAATTAGCGATTTTATTTTTCAACAGTTTATTAAAACAATGCGAACGTATAGTAAATTGAATATGCATACGTAAACCTCACTATGCGCGTCATTTATGTCTTATTATCTCTACATTAACGATTAACTTAATCTCAAAAATTTCAAAGGCAGTTCTCCAACACTGTCAATTGACATACAACGCGACTAAACGATTGCAACACACACGAGGGAAAACGCACGTTATCCAATTTATTTTTTCGTCCAAGTTATACGCGTGCAACGAGATAATACATAATTATTACGGCCGCATTTTCACGGATACGCGCGCGATCACGATCGATCGCTATTGATGTTCCGCTTTTTGTCGGCGATCGGCGAACCGGGAAATGAGAGACGAGTATACATTGATCTTGGTCCGATCTATGCGCACCAATTTACAAATATACAAAAATGAAAGTAAAATAGAAATCTCTCGAAGGATGACAGTCATTTTAAGTTTAACGAGTCTTGAATTTCATCGTAAGCGCATATGCGTGACGATTGCTTTTTCTCTCTGTGCAAAGTACGTATCTAGGGGGAACAGAAAGGTGTATGCGTGTTATCATCTACAAATGTCTTCGCGAAGACGAGAACTTTTTGCTCACAACCATACTTAACCAGCAGTCAGTCGTGTTATATTAAAAATTGTGACTTCGCGCGCGCGCTCTGAAAAATCGGCTAAAAAACTACGGGCTAAACGTCTCGCGCAACATAGTTGCAGCAGAATATTTATTATAATTACACCAGCGCCCGGGACACCCCCGTGCCGGCAGGACAGTGATATAAATATCGGAGACTCTCTGCTTTGCGTTTACGTGGACTTTCCGTTCATTCGTTCATTTTTTCTTTCGCTCGCTCGCTCGCTCGCTCACTCGCTCGTGCACGCAAGCACGTCTTTTCCTCACGATCGGGGATTAACATTTATGTGCCGCTCGCTATTGGATCGCGCGAATAAATTCTATATACTCGCAAGGACGACTCGCGAACGCGCACGCGACAATCGCGGTTTCACCGTCTTATGTACAATGTAGGGAGTACACGATATTATACAACTTACGCGAAACTACGAATCCAGCTTCGAAAGCACCCTGAAGTAACGTTTCCGACGCGTTATCTTTTCATGCATACGGACCACGTATACACACATGCAGATGTCAGGCATTCGTCACATCAATTATTCTGCTGTCCGCTGATACAAATGTGGAACGACGTCTCGATTATTTCGACAATAGTTTGCCACGGCGAGCTTACAAAAAAAGAACGATATTCTCGGTGCGTCGATAGGAAGATGCAGATAAGGAGGGAGGGAAGGGAGAAAGGAAAGAGAGGAGAGAGAGGGAGAGAGAGAGAGAGAGAGAGAGAGAGAGAGAAAGAGAAAAAGTACAATCTAAATTCTGATCTCTATTTTTTAAGCGTATCACTTTTCAAGACATCCGACAGCGGGCTGTTTCTCTCCCTCTCTTCTTTCTTTCGTTCCTTTTATCGTACGAAAGCACGTACGGCCAAATGATATAATACGTTTCAGATACGTGACAGCTCCATAAGTACATTGGGTTCCTGTTATCAGACATGTTCGTCGGCTATTCATATTCATATTCATTTCAATGTGGATACAACGTGGTAATACGGGCATATTACATTAACACAGTACGCCACATTTGCATACGCATCTTAAGATGATGGTACGGATTCGTCGATTAGATTAGCGTAAGAAATATGGACCTTCGAACACAGCAACAGTTCAGTTTATGCTCGCCATATTCGCGCGAGTCTCCTATGATTTACCATCTTACCACATTCCTGCAAAATAAAATAGAGCTGCATATATATATTGAAGCAAATAAGCAATTAACATGAGAATATATATATATTTTTAATTAAAATTTTCTTTTAAAATAAAAGACATTTTTATCAAAATTTTTTTGAGTTATATGAATATTTCAAACAATCAAGAAAGAAATTGATATTGTAGGAGGATTCCCTTTTTATCTAAATTTCCTGATATCTTGTAAATATTTTTGAATATCAAATTTCGCAAAATATTACAATTTATAAAGTTTTTCTTTATAATCGGATTTAAATAATAAAATGCACAGAAAAACCTCAAAGCAGTTTTCATTGAATATAAATGACAAATTAGGACAATATTCTTACTTACTTGTTTAACAAACGCTAATAAAATCCTTGCTTTCCCATGTTCCTTAAATTTTCGTATGTATTTCCGTTTCGATTATCTTCTGGTCGCTCAAGTGCTTTATCGCGAGCCATAAACTCGCATATGTCGTTTCGCATGAAATCCTACAAATGCCGCCTCATCACACAATCCTCTCCTCTCCAAATCCGAACAGGAGAGTAAAATGGTAATTATATATAGTTTATTACAATGAATCTTTATGTTATTGCATATTACACCATACTCAATAATTTGTCTTTCTCATTGCGTTTTCGCTTTAAATCAATTTATCTCCAATGGAAATCACATATGTCCTGCTTCTTTTATCTTTAATTCCAATGACGCAGGTTCTCATTTTCTCAAAAACATCGAAATGGAATCAGACGCAAGTATACGTCAACTTTCTCTCGTCATGTTCTCTCAACAATCATTTCGAGAACACATATGGATCTAGAAACGAGAACCATCGAAAGCCACCTTTCCTTACAGGTGGATTTGTATCGAAAAAAATGTTTTCTTCTTCCGTTTTCCTCTCTTCTTTTAACTGATACACGCTGGTGAATGGAACACGAATCGACTGCAGTGTCATGTAATTTCAACTTGTTCTTCATATTTATATACGTGCTACTAAACTTTCATTATATATACTATAGAATCTACAGACAGAAAAACTTTATCGATATGTTATGTAAAATGTTATTATTTCATTGCGATAAATCACTTTTTCGTATGATAATTTCATTTTGGAAGGCATGAAACTGAAACTTTCGATATTGCTTTGAAAAATGTGAGAATATGTGGACTTTCCGATTTACAGCTCGCATATATCTAAAATAGGATAGAAGAGTGAATGAAAAATAATTAAATGACCCATATAGCAAACATGTGTGTAATGCATCGTGTTGAGAAGACATTCGCAGAGATACTTTATGTTTTGTCCAGGGAACGAATGTCAATCATAATGGAACTTCAATGTATCGGTTACAATCTTTGTAGCAATGATAGAATCGTCTTGTACGTCTGTGATTCACGTGTAGAAAAATGACAGGCAGCGTATACGTTAAAGAAAAAAAACATTCGCATTATGTTAGCAAAGCACTGTTAGCATTATCGAATACAAGAACAAGCTAATATTATCGTGATAATGCTTAACTAATAATATTAATACTACTACTTTTGATATCTCTTACAATAGATTGAAATTAAAAATAGAAAATTTCCTTATAGATAATTATATAGGATTGTTCATATATATGAACTTACCAAAGTTTTAATCTTATCAAGATCATCGACATATCTGTAGCTTCCAAATATGGCCAAGTTAGACGCGAAAATCAAACATGATAAAATAAAAAAACGCCATTTTTCACAATATTATATATTCATGCGGACGCAAGAAAAGCAAAACGCGAATACTTATTCGCGAATCCCAGTCCGATTTCTGATTTCATCCGGGAGACCGACCGAACGCGATCATTTTTCAGTTTCATGCCTTTCACTAATTACAATCGGACTTCGCGATAACCGAAATCTCGATCATGAGAAATGCGGGGATATACTACGCTCATTTATCTTGTGAGACTCTGCGAGTACAATGAGATCTGTGGTAGCTTCAATTTGTTATAATTCATCATATACATATGCGATCGCACGAGTCGCCGATGTGGCGCGCTTTTATCGCAAATATGGCGTATTAAAAGACGCCCTGGCGGTACAAGAAGAAAGTCGTAGGCACAACAAGTTCTCTCGGTATTGGTACGTCAATTCCTTCTTGCTCGTACGTAATGCGGATGTGATCCGATCGGTTCACTGGCACCGAACCGTCCTGGCCGAACCGTTACAATCGACGTCCGTTATCAGTCAACAGCGATGTGTCAATATGTTGATGATATCGACATCAATAACAATGTAAATCGATAAACGAGTCTTAGACAATGAGAGGAACGATGACAACGATGACAACGACGACAATGAAGACGACAATGAAGATAATGACAATGATGATGAGAACGTTCAACATAGTAGCATAATTAATAATAATAATAATAATGAAGTAAAATAATAATGAAGAATAATCGCTATATAATAATAGTAATCGTAGTACTAGTAGTAGTAATAGTAGCAAGTAGTAAGAGTAATAGTGGTAGTGGGTAGCAACAAGATGAAATGTAATCATGACAATAATAGTAATAATAATAGCACGAGGTCACTTTTCTTGGCTAAACGAGAGGATTTATTCAGTAAGTAGGTAAGTGGATTCGCCAATGTCTTCATTCCTATCAGTAGCGCGAGGCCACGAGGAATATTCATCAGCTTGTTCACGATAATATAGGAAGGGAAAAGCCTATGTCGAATCAGACGAAATTGCAAGATGTATGTCAGAATCATGCATCTAAAGAGATGGATATCAATGGCCAGAGATATATTTCTCCACCGCAGACATATAAATGTAAAGAAAACCTCAAGCGGGAATCTGATCACCGAGAAAGCCAGTTTATCAGCCTGAGAGACGAGAAGTCAGTCAACGTCTCGTTGCACAAAAATATATAATATCCACGCGTACCAAAAATACATAAAAATTTCGCGAGCATTCTTCATTATTCACTCAATATATTTGCAATATTACCCGTCATAAAAAAAAAGAAGGGAAAAAAAATACAGAAAAAAAAATGCATTCTGTATTTCAATCCACGCAATAAAACAATAAACTACGACCAGGAACTAGCAATCAAATTTCCGCTGAGAAAAATGCAATTCCATGTTTCGTCGCAGAATACATCGCTGTACCAGACATGTTCTCCACCTGTTCAGATGTATTCTGTATACATATACATATACATATACATATAAAAGAATGAAAGAAACAGATCGATAAAGTGGGCTCCCACGAGCTCGATGATGGTTTACTATCAATGTATCAAGTCTTCGCGAATCTAGAATAACTGCTTGTCAATCGGCCGTACGAGAGACGCTTTCATCATAAGACATAGCTAAAACGATTCCTGATTGCAATAAAGTATGAAATTACCGCGGAATTCGACATTACGGCGAAAAACAGACGGAGTCGAATCATCATCAGCGAGTCCGCCTGATTTTATCAGAAAAGATCAGCTCGATTGGCCAAAGGAAAAGCTTCTTTCGATCTCGAGTCGCGTGACCTATCCGAGCAAATGATTACAGCGACGAATGGCTGTGATGATAGTGTGATTGTAATGGTGGTTCATCAGTTCGACAGTGGCGGCGGCGTCGGTGTTGGCGTCATCGTGACAGTAGTATGTAACACTGAATCCCGGGACGCGGATCGACTGCCGACACGTAATAGAGTGACGGCTTCTCGTTCAGGATCGCCACTACCATCCGCAGCCGTTCCAGCGCCTCCTCTGCCTATCCTTGACGTTGCAACAACGGCGGCGCCGCTGCATGTCCCGGTAGTTCCCTCAGGCTCGGCACTATTACCCGCACACTGCACCGCCCCCCCGAGACCAAAGGTAACAGACAGTCATTTCTGCCTTCCACTTTTCTTCTTCTTGCGCTTGAAGAAGCAACAGCATCTGGAAATGAAGCAAACACTAATAGGACTTAGAGTCGTCCCCTTGGCAGTATCTGTCGTTGGTCAACACCGAGCATGCAGCAATGGAGCAAACAGTCGCACACGACGCGCGATAAAAAAGATAGATATATATTACAGTTATGAGAATGAGAGAGAGAGAGAGAGAGAGAGAGAGAAAGAGAGAGAAAGAGAGAGAAATTTGTTCAAATTCATAACATAAACATGTTATTCGTTTGTACACGCATAATTTAGATTTCTAATTTAATTTAATTTAATTCTGTACGCTATATATAATTTTATATTTCATGCGATTGTCAATCTTCTTTAAGGATCATTTAGAATCGTGAGAATGAATAATAATAGGAAAACAGATAAATATACGTGTGAGGAAATCAGTAATTTATTATATCTGAGATTATATAGCAGTATGATGTATAAAAACGAGAAGGAAAGAAATACAGAGCAAATTAATGTGACAATTAGAAATCATACATTTAATTATATGTTGGGCCAAATATGAACAAGTATATCATTTCGATAATTTTTTTTAGCACAACGTCACTCCTATTGGAAAATACTATAAACTTTCCGATAATAATCTTTCGATAACAAACAATAAAAAAAGATAATAAAGATTTTATTTTATAACAATAACGAATTATAATCCCAGTTACATTATTACAATCAAATTCATTTTTACTATTAAATTACACAGAAATTATAAATGAGATATATTCAACAAAATGAGAGAACGAAACGGAAATGTTCACAAATCATTACGTGATTGCAATATCTTTAACACAAAAGATCTAATGTAAAAGTATTATATCACAGATATATTTTCCTTATCACGATCTGCAATTTTATATTTGACATTTTGATATTGTTCACAGTATTGATTACACTAATCTAATAATATAAAATTTCTACAGTAATAAATTTCAAGTAATACATTTAATGGATATTATATTTTCTCTTTATATTACGAAAGAAAAAATCTTGAATCGGCCACTTGTATCGATGTAACAAACCTAATTCGGGAATGGGAGTAGGATGGGTGCTAGAAATGTATGCTTGTAAAGATCGGAACAACAATTTTCCACATCGAGGACAATGCTTCCGTTTTAGTTGCGTTATTTTTCTGAAAATAATACCACATGCATTTTAGATCAAATGCTTTTATAATCGATATAATAAATAAGTTTATTCATTTTATTTTAATTTTGATACACTAAAGCTAGGATTTTCTCACGTTCAATGATATTGTTTCTAAAATTTAAGAATACTTTATATATAAATACGACAAATGCATGCATAGGCGTTCACAAAGTCCGTTATGAAACTGCACTTTCATTCCTTTCACGAATTTATCATCTCTTAGAGTGACAGAGAGGGAGACAAATTAATAAAACAGATAGATGGCAAAGTGTTAAAAAAAGAAAACTACTGCTACTAACTTGGTTTCGTCGATCATGTCTACTTCTTGAGGCGCTGTAATTGGTGTATTTGAGTGTCCAGCAGTTGGATCATCATTAGCTAGTTCTCCGTTAGTCGACGACACCACCTGTGTGCATGATGCAAGGTTATTGCAAATCAATACCAAAGTAATTAGATGGGCTTGACATCGAGGGATTTTACATGTCCATACAAACTTTCATTTTTCAACGTATTGGACGTGAATATTGGAAATTGTTTCCGCATTACTTGGATTTAGAAAGAGATAAAACTACAAACGTAAGACATACATAAAAGGATCAATTTATTCACAACGATCTACTTGCAGATTGCAAGAAAGAAATCAAGTAAGATCTTACATGACAAAGGGATAAGAATTTACCATAAAGAACAAGCTGGTAAAACTACTAACGGGATTAATAAAGCGATACTCTAAAGAAAAGTAAGAAGCGCAATAAGTTCTGATATTCCTCAAGAATCATACGGTTTGTACACGATGACGATGATATTTTTGTTACATTGCAAGTGCAGGGAGGGCAAGTGATCGTAATAATACCGGATTAGTATTTCATGTCCAATCAAAGAAAGAAGGTAAGTCTCGATCAATCGACACAAAGACAACATGCCGCAACAAGTCAAATTGCGCAGACTTCTAACTGACCATAATCCAGTGGTGTTTTGTCTAGAAATAGAGCGAATGGTTTAACTCTTCGTAGACTGGAGACATTATACGTCGACGTTATGAGAGTGAAAGACAAGGAACGTGACAGTAAGGAAGAGACGGTGAATCGTATGCCGTTAATCGATGTAAGATCGGCGTTGTATCTCTCGGTTTATATAAAATTCTATATAATTTATCCCTTTTATAATTATATAAGAATGTTACCTCGTGGAACAAGGTAAAAGGCAGAATTCGCAAGGTAGAATCAAGAAGATTCAATATCATACGCCTCGTATCAGTTATCGTTCAATATCGTAGCTAAAAGTTACGATTCTTACGATCTTAAGATCTGAATCGATCGCACATAAGAAATGAAAAGATGCAAAAAAGGTCGAGAGAAAGGAGAAGCTTCTGGCAAAGAAGAAATTAAAGAACGAAATGACGTGAGAGAAACAAAGATAAAAAGAATGGAAGATGGAAGAAAGATGCGCAGGTAAACTCACCTGTACAGAACCGTGCCTATCAGCAGGTGTCAATGTACCACCGGCTCCTGATTGCTTCACAGTATCTGGCCACGTGGTTCCCACCCCTTTACCGCCCCCMCCYCCCMCCCCYCCMCCTGCCACATCCTGAAGGAACAAGCATGACAATTTCGCAGTTGCGTCGCGTTCAACAATTCCGCGAATGAATTCGGAAAGTGACAGAAAAGAATATCGGGAAACATTTAGAAGAGAAATTTCTTGCAGTATATAACAATGTAACAATTAATGATAGATCGACGTGACGTTGATACGTATAATGAACGATCATGATGGTTAACATGATAAATCTAATCCGATATTGATTTCTATATCGAGGAAAATGAAACGCAATTCGCTATTCGATAATTGAAAGCAACCGTTTCTATCCTATGCTATGTTTCTTATGCACTTCACTCGGATAAGTTACATGGGAGCTAATCGGAAGTTCTCTAGCTATTTCTAGCTCGTTACAAACAAAAGGTTGCTGCAAAGACATACTAAGCTATCATATCAAAATATAAATTGCTTCTTCGTGTATCGCTCTTGAGGGTACATCAACATTACGTTACGATATGTCGTTACTACAATTGATTATCGATATTTAATTGCCGCGATAATGTTAGCAGGAAAGCTCATCGTTTCCGTCAATTTATTTATCGATCCTGTACAATTATATTTTTATATTGGCTATACAAATATTGATTACAAGACGCGAGGAGTTCGCGGAGTTCGCTCCACCATCGTTAAACCTCGCGCGACCTTATTTTATTTTTATTACGGAGGTACATTAATAACGGTGCATTATACAACGCGACTGTGGGTATCTTTTGTCGGCTATGTAGCATCACTTCTGCTGATAAGATAAAGCATGCACGAAGAAGCCGGTTCGTTTAGCATAACCTAAAGAGATGGCTTACATATTGGCCTTGTAACTCGAAGCGAACCTCATCCATCATGACAATTACATCTTCCTCAAAATCATCCTCCTACAAATTAACGTCGTGATTCGCGCCGGATTCGTGCACAGAGAAATGGCATGATACTTGGTGTCTTTTTATCGTGTCTCGCGTTTCATCTTAGCGCGCGCTTGGCAACGCGCTAGTCATTTCGGAAAATTTATTCATTCGGTCTTTTTCTTTCCCGCAAGTCAAACAATCTGAATCAAGGCCGTCGTTAAAATTCTGTCTTTCATTCTTTCGCTAATGAGGCGTGTATCCATGCGGTTAACTTGAATAACAAATAAATAGGCTGTACACGTCCATGCTTGGGAACAAAAGAAGAAGAAAAAAAAAAAAGAAGAAGAATATGTAAGATACGAAGGAAACGCGGCGAATACCTTATATGCGGTAGGATGCCGATCACGATTTGGCGATACGATGATCTCCTGGCCGGTCTGAAGGGACCCGATGGGCGTGGACT
Organism: Eciton burchellii; assembly: GCA_020341155.1. NCBI lineage: Eukaryota > Metazoa > Arthropoda > Insecta > Hymenoptera > Formicidae > Eciton > Eciton burchellii. Next base: position 1,639,271 of record JAHMML010000004.1, read on the forward strand.
GAAATAAAAGAGAAAACGTTTGCTTCACATATATATGTATGTACGTGTGTACGAACGAAAGTCGGTAGTGAGAGCCGTTACTGTACGCTCTTACGTATTTCACGATGTATACGGATAACGTACTTGGAAAGCGCGGACAAACAGACTTATTGACGAATTGCGCACTTTAATCTAACGTTCAACGCGGAACAACTGTGACATCGAAATGCGTTGGATCCCTATTTAGCTAAAGCCAATTAGCCAATGGGAGAGTAACGTGTCGCTAAAGCTCCGTAATACGAAGGATTACCTATGTTAAAAAGGATTATATACGCGCGACATATCGCACAGATCGTACTGTTATATTGAAGTGTCGAAATTACTCAATTACTTGACCGGTATTATCCATCGGCAGTTCACTCGACATACCGTCACCAACCTTATCGGATTTGGTTTTGGCGATGTGTGAGGCTGTCGCCATCCGTAACACTCTCAGATGCTCGAAGTTGAATGGCTAGAGATAGTGCATTGAGGGTGCAGGCAGCATGCAAACGTTAAAAATTAGATGTGAGTCTGTTCATTGCTATCGCGTCTCCCTTTGCGGGTCTATCGGACCGTTGATGACGCGGATGACTTACTTACCTAATGCAAAATCTTCAGCATGAATCATCGATTGAATTTGAGAAATTGTTATCGCGAGAATTTAATCATCTCAATCTAAAAGGCGTATGATTCGAAACAAAAACAAAACGATCGCTAACCTGAAGAAATGACATTCGTTTTATGTTAAACGTCTCGTTCGAATAAGATTGTCATCATGAAACGATGAAATAATTATAAGATCGCATATACTTTAATGCTTAATAATTTAATACTTTAACGAGCCTTAATGGCCAGTTTGTAGCAAGATTTTCTAATTACGTAAAACGGCTCACGCAAGATTACAATTACCGATTAATTTTTTCGTATTGGGGCAATAGCAATTATCGCCATCATTCAACAACGTAATAAAAGTTAACATGCATGCACACATTAACGTCCTTGCGGTTCTCCCGATTGCGGAATAAACATAAACGTGACAAACATTCGTCGTGGTTTTTGCAACGTGCCTTCTGCGTACATGTGAACAAAATATGAACAAGGAACCAAAATTGATCGCTGGACACGCACCATTGGTTTGCCGGTCCAGTCGAACTCGCCATCGTTGACGAAGCCGCGTTTCTCATACAGATCGTTGAAGATCTTCCTCAAGTACTCATAGTCCGGTGTCTCGAAGAAGTCCAGCCTGCGCACATAACGTAGATACGTAGCCATCTCCTCGGGGTGGCCATCGCAGAGTACCTCGATCGGCGTCGCTCGTTTCGTGTCGCCGATCTTCTGGTAACGCTCTTTCAGCGTGTCAGCCTTCAGCCCTTGCCATGGCAAGCTGCCGCGTAGGAAGTACATGAACATATGACCCAACGCCTCTAAGTCGTCCCTTCTGCTTTGCTCTGTTCACAAGATGATTGCGCACATTTTATGTGTATCATGACCGTAAAAAAATATTCATCGAACGTCGCACGCTCGCAAGTTGGGGAAATATAAGATTGAAATTAGATTAAAGTGAAAGCGTATCATATTAGAAAAACGAGATCTACACAGCCTATTGAATCCTCAATAAATATCTAAATATCTGATCAAGTCTTGGTAAGAAATGTAACGATAACAAACCGATAAAAATCTAAAGGCTCCTATAATTTTATAAAATTTATGATTATAATATCCAGTTGTGCGTGTGTTAGTTTACATTCAGAGAATTCTGTGACAGCTACTGAGGATTGAATCATTCTAAGCCGCTACAGGCGTAATACAGAACGTGCGGCGATGTCGTCTATACACGGTGCACATACACGGTAAAATAAAAAAGAAATGTTACCTTTGCCAAGATGCGTGTTAATGCTCATATAACGCGCCGTGCCTGTAAGACTTTTGTGTTCCCGATATGGTATATGCTTATTCGTCTCCAGGTCTATGTACTCTTTGGCTAGTCCAAAATCGATTATATGAATGATCTTTTCCCGCTTGGATCGTCCTATCAGAAAATTTTCCGGCTTGATGTCGCGGTATATTAAATGCCGACTATGAACGTATTCTATCCTATGGAGCTGTTGGAACAAATCAATATTTGTACATCAATTAATCTTGCTTACCCAAGAGAATCATGGATTATCATTTCCGAGTAATAAAGCGATGAAATTTCGTCGAAAATCGCGATTTTCCTGTTTTATATCAACGCTTAATCCAATTGATAATTTTACATTGGCATGTGTCCAATGAAACTTTAAGCAAGCTATTCAAACGGATCAGGGCAAGAGACAATTTCGGAATTATTAAGAACCTTTGGAGGCCAAATCTCAATTTTCAAAATTTACTAATCGTAGTAATCGTTTAAAGACTAATTATGCGGCTCAGTATTACGACTTACGAGCTGCGTGGCAATGTTGAGAACGGTCTTGAGGGAAAACCTTCGGCCACAGGCGTCGAAGAGGTCCTCGAGGCTCGGTCCGAGAAGTTCCATTACCAGAGCGTTGTACTTTCCGCATGGGCCAAAGTAATACACTTCCGGTATACCCTCTGTGCATTACGAATTACATCGATTGAAACAGAAACAGATCATACTCCGATCTATGTATACTTTGACGTTTTCATGAATGAAAAATCAACTCGAGAGACCAAAAGGGTACTGGTTAAAAAATAAGCGACGAAACAGTCCGCAACGCGAAGAGACATGATACATTTGTTTCTTTGGACACGAAGGCACATGTGTACATTCCTGATATATCGTCACGATTCGTGACGCTGATCGTGTCCAATGTTTTTGTCGAGCATACAAAAGTTACATTCGCGCTAACTCGGATTGTATAAAAATCGAAGCGAATTAGATATCGTGTGAGGTCATGCAAACACAAGTAAATCATCTCTCGCAGCGTTATCGGTAAACGGTGCCAACACCGACGATAAAATGTTGAGAACGTTTCTTCGGGCGTTATCAATTTATTCCTCGATGTCACTAGTCAACACTAATGATACATTTTCCTTGAAAGTAAATCGCTATATTTTAGCGCGTGATTAATCCTTTATTTATTTATTATATAATTATTTTATATTTATTTTATTTATATTATTATTTATATTATTATTTTCTTACGATCTCTAATCTCGCTTCGATCTTTGTCAGGCTCCTTCGATCGCGTTACGTAATATTCCACGCTGTACATATAATACTGTGCATATGTGAAAGTAAGACTCACCGTGTGTACCTAATAATTTGTAAAACCTATATTCTAAATGTAACTGTGGTGCCTTTGACTTCATTGGTTCCTGCAACAGGAAGAAAGAGAAAGCTAAGCATCAGAAAGGATTCGCGGGTTTCCTCCATTTTCACAATTATATGGATTATATGAGTTTTACTCACCATTTTAATTGCTACATGCTCGTTATTGTACAGGTTCTTTCCTGCAAAGAGAAAGAACGGTCTCTATAAGTAGTCATACATCAACTTGAACCACTTGAACAATTATAGCCAGGGATAAATTGCTCAATGATTTTTACATAAAGTCGAGTTAAAGCAAGACGGCGCGATCTCCTTTCTAAACTAGTCGATTCAGTTCGCGCACAATCACGCGTTGTATAATTCGCCTAATGTTTCTAATGGGCATTAGATTTTTATGACAACCCGATCATGCGATAACCAAATGTCATGCGATGTTCCGTCATCTGAAAAAATTGGATCGTCGTGATCTAACTTCGATATACGCGCCATCGCCGGTGAAGCAAGTTCGGTTGCCGTTCATTGAACGGTCGCACAAAGTTATCAATCGTGTTCCATTTGACACACGGCTTTTAATCGCGACTGATCATGCCCCGTAATTAACACTACTTTGCGACGCGCAAGTCGAATTAAGACCGTGTATGTCTTAATTCATGTGATACGATAATGTATCCTCGTACCTCTTCGTCAAGTCCAGCAACGCAAAATCGAATGTCTCTACTTGCTGTGCACGTAAAAGAGGAAAAGTTAAATATTAATGCTACATTTAATCTGCATATGATTTATGGAAGACGTCAGAACGATCGGACGCCACAGAGGCCGGCTAAGGCAGAAAATTCTATTTTGTCCGCAGAGGCTTCGCCGCAGTGCGAATCCAACAAGTGCAACGCGTTCAAGTTTCTTTTCTATTTTACAAACGAGACAATCGAACAGACGTTGCACATTTTTCACATTGCGCGGGTGCATCGATTCATTTGATCATTCGAATTCTTCTTTCGGACCTCTCGATCTCGCGATTCGTCTTACGAGACTCCATTCGTTAAAATCATCAGCGTGTGCTGATCAGAAGCTGATCTTCCTTTTCTCTCTTCATAAATATTAACGAATATGGCTTCGCGTACGGCTTCGCGTCGATTCTCGCGGTCGATCGTTTATTCGAGTTACGCTCACGGAACTGTAAATCAACGGGAATGATATCGCGCGTCGTTGATGTCGCTGCTCGACAATCGTTCGTGCAAGAGAGAAAAAGAAAACGAAAAGAAAAAAAGAGAACAGTGAAGCGCACTACTAGTCGTTCGCTCGTCATTCGAGGGCACATTCTCGCGGCCGGTTACCTACCGAAGACATGAAGGATGCGGGCCGGAACGCAGAAACGAACGAATGAACGAGCGAGCGAGCGAGCGAGCGAGTGAACAAACGAAACTCAGAAGCGAAGGTCAATGACTCGCGCGCGCGCCTTCTGCAATTAGCGTTTCGATACTTTCGCGGTAATTAGCGCGACGCCGCGCTTCTTCGGTTCTTTTCCGGTTGCCTGCTCGAGGGAGCGCACCGCCGATTATTTCGGATAAAGGTAGGGCCACGCCCTTACATGCATAGGGCCGGCTGTCGCCCTGCGACCATAAGCGGCTTCCTTCTCAGGAAGGGAGGAAGGACAACTGTCGGCTACCGCGGGACGACAATATCGCTCGATTGGGCGATCACGCACCGCGATCTTTTCCCTGGACTCGGGTATTTTCTCGAAATGTTGCTCCTAGCTCGAGAGATCGCTCGTGTAAAGAAAGGGAATTACGATTCCCTTTCTTCCGCTGTGTCGATCGCGATGCGAAATGATGACAAAGAGGAAATAAATCGATGTCGAGTCTGCGCGTTCTCGCCGGACAACGATTTCTCTTCTCTGCTCTTTTTCGCGGCTCGAATCGGAAGCCTGCAGTTTGCGAGATTTTATATATAATGCTGCATAAATTCCGGCGCGTTTCGTTCAGCGGACAGCTGAAAGTACGACGATAAGTTAGTCGGACGTTAAACAGACAACGATTAATCGTTCAATCGTGGCACCGTTTATATCCCTCTCCTAAATGACGTTTTTCACGGATAATCGCGATATCCTTATCGCGGATATCGTATCGTCATTGGACGACGAGATGAATAAATCGATGAATAAATCACGTGTCCCGCCGCGAGGCGGCACGCGTGCCAACAACAATAGCAAGGCGCCGATAAAGAAAGAAAGAAAGGAAGTCGTAATCGATGACGCGAGTAACGATCGCGCGACGCGCGTTCGAGATGTTACTCAACACCGCGCGTTAAGGCTACGATCGATTGAGGCTGCCTGGCGAACAGCGAGAGAGGATTCTTTTATCGAGCGCGCGTAACCGCTCTTCGCGGATATAACCAGTCTTACCGGTGCGAAAACGGGTGCCGCGGATGCACGGATGCGACGAGCAAGAAGACAGAGACAGCGGAAAACTATCTGGTTGACAACGACTCGAATCCGCGAGGATGCGACGCGAAGATCCATCCGCGAGTCGCAGCGTGTATCAAGGAAAGCTAAGAAAATTTCCCCGAGATCTTTCGAGAGATCTTTTCGAGCCATCGATACGTGACGATCTCTCGTTAGCCGGAACGATTCCGATCTATGGACAGTAGTTGCGAAACGCGATCACGAGTGCTCTCGACGGAGCAATCCATTCCGAGATTCTTCGATTCTAGGAGAGTATAACAACGGGGATACGTCGTGGCAGTGCGATACGCTGACCTTCAGTTTCCGATCTTCAATTTCTCTTCATTCCTTGCGTGATTCACTCGCACGCTTTAGTGTGATACCTTTCATCCCTCGCCTTCTCCTTCTCGCTCACCTTAGGCCTCCCGTGCAAGCAAGATGAATTCCTTCGACGTAAATCATTTCAGCACCTAGCGCCTAATGGAAAATCCGGCCCTGATTCTCTTCTATTTTTCTCTTTCTCTCTCGTCCGTTCTCTCTCATCGTTTTCTTTTCCCTCGACTCGTTTAGCGGATGATTAACGCACGAACAGCCGGAGACAATGAGAGGGACAAAGAGGACGCCGAAAGGATTGAACCGAACGGGCGCGCGAAGGGAGCTACAGCGTGCAAAATATACGCACGCACGCACGTGCGTGTCCCTTCAGAGTGTATCTCCGCCGCAGCGGAGACACGCGTGTACGCGCCTGTGAGGATTAATTCTCTCGTTACTCGGCGTATCGAGCGACCAGGCGCCTGTAATCTCGGCGGTAAGTTGATGCCCGAAACGCATCGCCGATATAATCCATTTAACTCGCAAATCACGAGAATTAATAGAATAATAGCGAGGGGAAAAATCGAGGGAGCAATCGATTCTCACGAAATTATCGAGCGGCAGTTTTATCTCGGCAGACACCACGCCTCTCGCATCTCGAGAGGTATCCAAAGTACAAGGTAAAATTCCTCCCGTTATTGCGGCTTTCCGTCGTGGATCGTGCACTGAAAATAATTCGCCGCAGGGGCGCCTGACTTCCGGTTATATATCTGACTCCGGTGCGTAATCAACCGGTACCGTGCCGCGCTGAAAAAAGCGCTAAGCTGTTATCGCGCTAAGCTCGTCGCGTTAACGGCGACGATCCGTCACAAAAGTACTCACGAAATACGAGTACGACGAGTATCGGTCTCGAGTAGACGACGACAGTCGTCACCGTGTCGATCGCGTATGATCATCAGACGAGTCGGAGATAGGATCGATGCAACTGCCCGCGCCTCGACTCGTTCGACTTCGACTTTGGGTCATTCTGGCACGAATCCATCGGAATGAATTCTCGTCCGATCGCATATTCGCGCTATAATCAGCGTGCTTCACGAGCCGCGCTCGTATCGAAGAATTGAATTTTGAATGAATCGAACAATCGACTTTTGATATGGCAGACTGGAATCTCGGAGCTGAAACGTTTCAAGGATTCGACAATCTGCTGCGATGCACGTTCGTTTCGCTGATAACTTTCCCGAGGATTTTACGATACGAGGAATGAGATGAAACGGACATGAGAAATGGATTCGAATATCTGCGCGAGGAGCGGCGATCCCGCTTCCATGATACAAATTCGCTCTGGAACTCGTTCGTTCTATTATTACGTTGCTCCGGCTAGTAACTTCAGTTACGGTAACATTCATCGCCGCGCATTTTGGGAATGATCGGCGGTACCGCGAGATGATCAAGCAGATTATATGCGCTGCCGATAGCGATGCTGCGATCGCCGACAAAACACCATTATTCCCGTTTCCAGGAAGCGGGGGAAAACGGTGCAAGCGAGAAATCTCATTCTTCCGCGTCTCTCGTCTCTCTATCGAGATATTTTGATCGCGGAAATATCGACGCGGCGAGCATTGGCCGTAGCAGCCAATGGGAACACGTAAAAAGAAACTACATCTCATTAGAAGACGATTGAGCAGAACTCGTTGTCCAAGATAATCAATATCGCGCAATTTTGCAAGTCGCATGCCTGCTATCGCAGACTGATAACGCACCGTTTCCGCGAAGGTAATCGGTACTGAACGGTGCGTCGCATCGTTATGGCGACGCGTCATGGCGTACGTTTAATGTTTCGCTAATAATGCGATATCATCATATCATTATATTATATATTATTGTATTTCTATTATTGTTACATATTCATTTATTAGGCGTGCAAATTAATTTCTTGTAAAATCCAAAATTTATTTATGAAAGTATAAGAATTGCAGCTTGTACGGCAAGTTTCTTTCATGTCTGAGCTGGGTTTCGATCCAGCGAACGCTGCAGTTTCTTTGAGATTACGAGCATTCCCCGTTTTCCAAGTCTCAAAGTCTGCTTCGCGAAATCCCTTGTACGAATTTTTGCAAGTCGTATGAATCTCGCTAGTCATCTTCGCTAAGAGCACGATACACGTCATTTCACGGCGGTGTTCCTTTTTAGCTAGAAAAGAATACCGAATGTGCTCCCTATCACGCGTATCGCATCTATTTTTGGAGATTGTGTTATCCGCTCTATCAGTTCATCAGTTCACGGTGCCTCACGGAAGCACGGTAGAATGTCGGCATTCGTAGGTCGACGAAAAATCGTCGACGGATACTTTGACGTGCCAAAGTGCTCTCCAGGATCGGCAAGGCAAGGCAAGAAATTAATTTGTACGCCCATAGTCGCGATAACGTAAAACGGAAAAAAAGAGACGTATATATTTCCTATTAACGTAGGAAAAAAAGAGACGTATATATTTTTTACATTATTGTTGATCGGAGGCATTAGTGAGATCACGGCGTGTTCTGCGGGGAGACCATTTTCAGACAGATGGAAGGATATACAACAGAGAAAGCGCAAGGATCATTTGGAAAGTGTGGCAGGCCTTGAGGATCCCTCGGCACAAGTCGACGTACGACGTCTCGCCGACCGTTACTAGGGGCAGCTGTTCGCCGTGTGAAATGCCGCAAACCGGCAACGTTCGAGCCTCGGGAGAGAAATGGTATAAAGTAGGTAGACGACGACCGAGGTAGGTTCCCGAGGACAGCGAGAAAAAAGGCATCCATCGCGAGCGGAAGCGAGAGAGAAGAGGAGGACTGCAGGTGTTGTGAATGATACGTCCTGGGCCGCACGACACGCGAAATTTAACGTGCCGTATGTCGATGCCAAAAGCCATCAGGCTGAGATATAAGTTATCGCTCATGAACGCGCGCGAATGTAAAGATAGAAACATTATTTTAAGGATGTTATTACCGCAGGCTACTTCTCGCAACTATGCTGCAAAAACTGGATACGCTGAAGTAGATTACAATCTGCTCCAACGCCAAGGTAAGAGGTATTTCGCGTAAACGTGATACGCTAATCTGTCTCTCGCGATTAGAATTCCGCGCGTGTGGATTTGATATCTCCACTTTCGCTGTTAACGATAAACAAAGATCTGCTCGGTCAAACAATATTCCGTATTCCCGTTTCCCTTTGCGCATTTCCCACATCGCGTGGCATAAATTTGGATCGCGGAGAGCCGCATCGGCGCCGATTCGGACGATTTCGGCCGAAGATTTATCAACCCGGAAGTCCCGGCGTATCGATGTAAGAACTTTGCGCGGCAATTTTTCGTAATCCGGCAAACCGAGGGTTTGCGACATTAGGCTATTTTTAGATCGCACGATGATAACGCGGCTTAACGCACGCCCGCGTGTGCATGAAAGAACGTCGAAGGTGTATGCCGAAGAACGCTCCAAGATAAAGAAAAGGGGAGGAGATCGATAACCACGCTCGATGTCCGTGGCGTGATTACAACGCCATTACGTGGAATGTGCAAATGGAACTTTATTTAATTATCAGCTGATTGCGGCATGCGGACTGACCTACCGAATTTCTAAAGAGCACGGCTGCTATCGGGACACTCTGTATCAACGGCCGACTGATCACGCGAGCGAACGCAATCTCCAGATAAAATCGCGATAAGGACAAAGAATTGTTTAGGCGTTCCAAAAAACACCTCGGTCCTTGTTAATCGAGCGATCATAACGAAGAGAGAGAGAGAGAGAGAGAGAGAGAGAGAGAGAGGAGAGGATAAAACAAATCCGCGCGATTCGTTCAACGGCGACCGTTTTATTTACAACTTGCGCTATCATTATGAAGAGTGTGGTCCCACTCTTCATGTGTGAGAATCGTCCATGAGACGACACATCTCGTCGCATCGTCTGATCGCATGTAAGGGACACCAAGAGGAATGTGCGCGAGATATGTCAATGCGAAATATATCAAACTTGGTATTCAAGCGACATCAACAGTAACATGGCACGACATCCCGCATTCGCCTAGCAAAGCTTTCGACTTCATCCTCATGAATGCTTCGATCTCCTTCTTCGTATCGCTAAGAATACAGAGTGTCCCACTTTTACCGCATTAATCTTAATAGCGGACTCCTTGGCTAATTTAGAATCGATTCCTCGATAGTGAAAATGCCGAGAAAGTTTATCACTTAATACACTTCTCCGATTATTATTTTATCTTTTAACTAGCATTAACATTAGGTATGTCTCTTTCTAGTGAATCCTTAAGCTAAAATTCTGTCAAAGTGAAAATATTTGTCGTGTCCCTTCTTTTAGAGCTTTCTAAAGAAATTCAAAATTCCCGATTATCCCATCGATTATCAATCGATGAGATTTCAAATTATAAGCATCTCGCTGCACTCTCGTCGCAATGAAGTTTATTTGCGAAAAGGATTATTAAAAAATATCGTAATAAAAGTTCGGTGACTTGGTATTCGCCGAAGAAATCCATCATTAGAAAGTAACGGTGGAACGGCCTGCGCGTATTGCACGGTGCGCAATAGCACTCGCCCCATTTCCACCCTCGCGTAACCCTGTCTCCAGCCGGAGACAGAGGAAAATAAGGGGGTGTAATTAGCGCTCAGGCGCCCATCTTGCTTCGTGCATTAACGGGAAATACCGCGTCTGGCGAATACCTGGTTGTAGGCAAATTCAATTTCCATCATCGTCCTGAGGCAACGTTAAGGGAAGACCTGGGAAGACGAGAAACATTCTGGTGGGACGTATTTGAGTCTTGATTCGATCGTCTGTCTTTAATAATCCGAATTAAATTAAACGTCGATGGCAAAGTTTCGAATGAAAATCGAAGAAGCTTCCCACTCTCGTATCTCCGATAATAAGAGTATCATCGTCGCCAAGTCAATATCCGGATATAAATCTTTCAAGTCCAAAGTGAACAGGAAAAGTCCCGCCAGTATCTTAAAGATATTAAAAAGATTTACTAGGAGGAAAATTGATCGGCGAGAAGATTACCGTAAAATTCATATATCGTATTTCGCGGATCGCGCGAATCTCCAAGAGAGACGAACTTGAAGAATGCCCGCGCTAGAAGGAAATCCATCAATCTGCGCTCGTAGACACAGAGACATGTACCTAGAGATAGATATTTTTCCTGCGCAACAAAATTTCCGGTATTCCTCCGCGACATGTTCCGCGGATCCGCCGACATATCCGCGAATGCACCGTAGCGAAGCTAAGCCCGATGGCGGCGAATTAAAAAAAAGTGCGCTCCATCGACCCAGATGTATCATCGAGTGTGAAAAGTATCCGTCCTGCGCGCGCGGGAGGGGACAATTAATTAAGAACTGATCAGCTGATGCCCACGAGAGTGGTGCGAGCCTCGCAGAATTCACGCGACGAACGAAAATCCATTGAGCAGCATTCAATCGGTATTGGAGGATCTCCGCGCACGGAAAGCCTCGAGGGACGTGCACACGATGACGTCGCGGTTTGTTTTCATCATGCAGAGCGGATGCTCGCCCCTGTACGCTCCGTCTCGCGCGTTCTGGCAGGAGCATCTGTCTCGCGTTTGCTCGTCCGATTCGCAGACGCGAGGAAGGAAGCGTCCGCGACGAGAGGAGCGCAACAGGTCCGATGATACGCCCTACGGAGCGGGTGCGCGTGCGAGAGAGAGAGAGAGAGAGAGAGAGGGAGGGAGGAGGAGGAGGGGGAGGAAGAGGGAGAGACAGCGAGAGGGAAATGTAGGACAGCCCGCAGAGGCGGGCGGCTGGCCTAGGCGCAATTTCGAAAATATTAAATCGGGCCGCTCGGTTGCCAGGCCGGAGTTGTCGGCGAAACGATGGCGATGGCGCGATCGACCGTCGTGGTAGACATAGACTTAGATACGTAGGTGTGAATGTAGGTCAGGGTACCAGCACGTGCGGTGGAGCCAGGCCGATCCGCGTCCGCAACGCGCGTTGCAGCGGGGAAGAATAGCACCGGCGGTGATAAGGGAATGTCGATAAGTATCGGCAGTTGGCGGTATCCATCCCGAGCTAGTTCTCGGGTAGTCTTCGCCTTAGAACGCCGTTCACCTGGAACGCTTCGGGACGCTTAACGAGGACTATCTCCGAGGCTATTTCGGCCTCAATATGCCGGAAATAAGGGTTAATGGACTGCTTCGTGGACGACGCATGCCGTCATCGGGGAGCAATGTGACGTTCGTTCTCGGAAACGTGCCGTAGCGCGATGTCCCAATATCGACAGGTCGCATTAAGCATCAGCTGGTCAGCAACTGGTCGCGTCTTGGACGTGATGTATCAACGGCGCTCTTTCTGTTTGCGGAATGTCTGGATTCGTCGCGTCTTCTCTGTCGGACGAGAGAACGGACGAGAGGTCCGATAGATGAAACGCGTTGCGACGAAAGACACGATGAGTGTTCCGATGGAACGAGAGCTGAAGCGCGCCGTTTGTCGTTTTGTCCATCGTATCGACATCTTTTTGGACCGAATATCTGATTTTTCGTAAAGTCGTCTACTTTCGTTCGACGGAGATCGATCGAGATCTGGGCGGAGCTGGAAACGAAGCTGGAATTTTAGACGCACGCGTTTTAAGCCTTCGGCTAAAGAGGCCATCGGCACCTGGAAGATCTCTCGCTCTTCTAGACCCTTCTAGCTCGTCCGTGCGCGAACGTTGCTAGCAACCAGTTTCTCTTTCGCTGATGGAACGAGGACGCGCAAAAGCGACTCATCGGCGGCTTCTCATTGGCTGCTCTCATCGACCATTGTTACGAATGTAACCATGTCCCAATCAATATTTTAGAAATCATCAACTCCACCTTTCCGGTTCACTCCTCAAGCGATGACCCTTCGTATACAATTTTCATGTTTGTTCTCTCCGCGGGCACGAGATATCGACTTTCGCGTATAGGCGGGTATTCCTGGACTTTGTCATGGATGTAAGCAGGTACAGCTCCGATAAGTTTTACGCTCGTAAGGACGTCAGCACGAAAATCGATCCGCGTTGATCCGCGTTGCAGCGCCGAGTGCGTCGTCCAGCATGCATTCGCATGAGGAAATTCAACGATTAATCGAAATCCCGCGAGTTTCCATCGGCTCTACAAAGATAACTCTATAAAGATCTCTCCTCCCTCGCGATATATTCGCGATGCGCACGGCTCGGAATCATCATTGCATTGGCAATGCTCAGGCGAGCATCGCCTGATGAGGAATGCAAAAAAGGAAAAATCGTGCAAGATAATACTCGTTTCGAATTTGCCGGCAATTTGTCAGGCAAATTTAAAGCGATCGGCATTAACGCACGCTCGCCGATTTAATCAGCGGCGATCAGCATAGCGTCCGAGAAAGTTGTCGCGACGACTACCTGGCATCGCGACGGCATCAAGCGGGATCAATCAGCGTGGGTTCGAGACGTCAGTCATTGCCGAGCGTGCGATATAACTCGCGAGGCGGCGAATGCATTTGCAGCCGGCGCGAATGCACCGCGAATGGCGCGCGTATTCATTTTGCGCGACGACGCGATACACATCGGCAATCGGCCGGATTTTTATTCAGAGCCGCCACGAGGAGCGCGATCAAGCGGATTCCGCGCCAAGATTCCGCGTTCCTCGTGTTTCAACTCTTTCAATCATCGTCAATCGTTAATCATTGTCTCTTTAATAGCAGCGAGATCTCGCCGCAATCTCATCCGGTTTCCTGAGATTTATGCTAAGCTGTTACGCAAATAATTTCTCTTCGTTTGTAAACGTTCGCCGATCGGTTGTCGAATAATCCACCAGGATTGCCGATATTACATCAATGGTGTAGCGTTTTGCTGTTATTGATTCGCGCAACGTTGTACCGTTGATTTATGAACGAGTGTATATTGACTAGAATAATTGGGTTTCGCTCGATGCAGGCATCTACGCTTTCGCTATACCAACGCAATAAAGTGATTCAATAAAGATGCTTATCGGAGGCTTTCTTAATCTCCGCGTTACCGTTACCGGTCGAGTGCCGTAACGCGGTCAACCGCGAATGCACAACACTGCCAACGCTAATTAATGCTGATGTTTCCAAATTCCGTGATCTCGTTGGTTCCCGCTAATCTAATTTCTAACCGAAACCGAACCCGATTCGATCCATCCGATTTTAGGCTCCGCCTAAAACACACATCCCAGCTACTCGAAAAACCGCGCCATTCCATCCGTCCCAAGCTAATAACATATCGATAAGACGGAAATGGAAAACATCGCGATCCAAAGTTCGCTGTGGTCTCCAAGTCACCGAGCAACGTGTCACACGCAGCGAGTCGCAGCGGACGTAGGGTTGAAAGGGCGTTGCACGATGCGCGACCAGTTCGTTTCACTCGACGGCGCAGGCAGCCAGCAAGCGGTTCATCCTGAGTCATCCGGAGAGCGGTCGCGCCGAGTCGAGTCGAGTCGAGTCGAGTCGAAGCAGACAGGTTGCTACGTGTCCTCGAACCTCCGAACGCGTGCAAACGCGCGCGCCGTTCTGTCGTCACGTGAGCCGGCAGCGCGTCGTGCCGTTTCGTCGCTACTCGTCGTCGTTGCTCGCAGAACGACTATTTCGGACTCGCTTGAATGATTCCGAGCGAGAACCGATCGACTCGTGCGCGGACGACCGCCGGTCGTCGAATTCGATCATTACGCGATTGAAGAAAAATTGTCTGGCGATGAACGCGGCACGGCGCAACGGATTGCCAGCAGTCTATAAATCGATAGCGGCTTTTTATTAATATTTTCTTCTACGGCGTAATTTTCATTTAAGATAATAATTGCGAGCTCAAGAGGCGCGCAATGATCGATCGATCGCAGATCGGGGATAATCATCGCGACATCAGCGGTGTCAGCTGCGCGACGCGGAGCAAACGCGGCTATTCGAGGGTCAGCTGGATGCCCCCGCTGGGAATCAGCTGATCCACAGGTACACGCAAATTTTGCGTCCGCCAAATTTCCCAAATAATGCCTCGCATGGGCGGAACCTGGCGCCAACACGACAAGGATGAGAGAAACGGCAGAATAGAATTTTCTAACGAGAAGCGACGTTCGCTTCTCGAGGGAATTAACCTTCGAATCTATTTAGAAACTTTGCTCGTATACAACCAGCAACGCGACGCATAATTCACATGCTGTCGGCAATCTTAATGCCGATTTGCGAGGCTTAACATCGACAGAGGAGAAAGAATCGCGCGTGCATCAAGCACAGTTGCGAGATTCGCTCGGATATACGCTTCTCCACAACTCCAGAAGGAGTCATCGACAGGAGAGGGGAATCGGAAGTACGCTCTTTTCCCGGATGAGCCGATCAATTTTTGTCGAACGTGACCGTGAGAACGTAACGGGACAAGTGCGACTCTTCAGGTAGGAGGAAGCGGAGGATCGATCCTTACATGTATGTGCCGCGCTCTGCGTGGCCCACGGTTTGGAATTTCGTATTTCCTGTCCTCGAACACGTATCCGGCTGTTCCGGCTGCCGGAAAGATTGCGAGAAGCAACGGAGAGAGAGCCTCCTGTCGTACGTTCGGACGTACATTTAGGCATCATTAGGAATTTTCGCATCATTCTCGCCGATACTTGGAATGCGCTAGGAATGCGATCGGCCCGAAGCAGCGCGTAGATTACTTCGGCAAGTGGGTTAAAACAACCAGTATCAAGGAAAAAGATCGATGCTTCGGTTAACGTTTGCATAAAGCAATTCATCTCCCTGCCGTTCCCCTTTCCAAGCTGATGCAACAAAAATTGGTGCCCTCGGAAAGCGCCGTGCGCCGGGGATTATATTTAACGTCAAAGGATCCGCTAATTGCATGCACGGATTAATGACGTGCGCGGTTTACGGTGTGTGCGTGAGGTTTTCTCTCTTTTTAGGCAAAGTCTAAAACAAAAATCCAACGTCGCGATCGGGCTTTCGGTAAATCAGGTCAGCGAGGTATAGGATTCCGAGCTGCTGCATCACGGCAGCATGTAGCAGCAGCCCGGAAAGCAATTTGTCGGAGATTTTAACCGGATTCCTACTCGGTAAGCGCGTCCGCGCGCGCGCGCGCGCGCGCGCGCGACGAGTCAATCGCCCCTCTGTTCCCCGTCCGTGGTAAACGTATTTACGACCCTCCGGCGAGTGAGACAAGACGAGCACGAGGTAGGCGATAAACTGATAACGCGTGCATAACGATATTAACGACACACGCGTGTCTCTCATCGCGCGGGGCAGCTGGCCGAAGCCAATGAAGGGTTCCGATTCATCTCGGTGTCGAGTGCGTTGTTCAAACGCCATTGCGATGCTCGTTTCGTTGACGTTGGCACAAGGAGACGCAAGGAGCAAGATGAGGGAATGTTGCGGGATGCAGCGCGGCTTCGTACGAAATGCAACGAGCGCGCGTCGCGGAATTATCGGGCGGGATCAATCGCGGTGTTGAATATAATCCTTTTCCGTTATGCGATTGGCAGTTTGGCGTAATGCCGCTGAAGATATCTCAATGAGCCTCGTGCGGTAATGTAAAGGGGAAATATCTCGGGCGTGAATCATCCTACGTGAAAAAGGGACGCGCGCACGTATTTCGATCGCTCTCTCGGCCGTGTAACAACAAACGTCGCTCAATGGAGAAGAAAAATAAAGCACGTCGCTGCGATACCGATGCAAGTGGCTGTAAAGCAGTTTAAAATTGTCAATGACTCATGCCGTTATCGAGCATATATATCAGATGTCACTAAATTCTCTCCTCATGCGGATATTTCCATGTCGAAGCGCGATCACGCGACGCGGCCATTCGCGGATGTAAAACGAAGAAAGGGATCGCACGGTTCACAGTCCTACGGATTCTCCGAGCAGACTTTAAACTTGTTATCTTCGATCTTATTACGCGACTATTATATCACTACTGATGAATATCATTACGGAATCCTCAAGCAAATCGTCTTTAAGGCTCTGTTCTCCGCCGAGAGACCGATATCCGAGTTAAATCTATATTCCGCGCTGGGCATCATTCTGTCGCAGCAAACTACGTCAGCAAGCTACGGCAATTCACAGACGAAAAGAGGAAAACGCGACACGAAACGCGCACTTTGGACACCACCTAATAAAAAGCCCGGCAGGTAAATGCCCAACATTTTTTTCAGCGAGGCGCAGCTGCTCGGCAAGCTGATCTCGAGCCGGGTTGAGGAACTATACGGGTATTCACCCGTATTCATGAAGATGAATCATGCGAGCGATTTCTGGAAAGCCTCTCTGGCTCGTCGGCGGACCATTGTCGAAAAAATACGGAATTAGAATCTCCCTTTAGAATCTAACGGATTCGGGGTCCGAAACGGACCCAACAACCGAAATCCGCCTTTCGCTTCAACTTTCTGCGCTTTAGCGCGGCACGTATGCGCGGCAAGTTTGTTCATCCTCTCGACGTGTAAACATCCGGACTCGTGTATTTACGATTCATCGGAAGTAATTAGCAGTTCATCAGCAACGATGTCATCGTTCGAGTAATCGTTAATAACGGCATCCGAGTGTTTACCGTGACTATAACTGCGACTATAACAAAGTCATCATTACGGATAATTGGTAATAACGCGGCTTTTCTGATGATTGCGTAAAGCATGCAAAGAGCCGAACGCCGCTGGATTTTCCGCGCTGACGCTCCTGCAGTGACAAAAGTGCCGGCCATTACGTCGACAAACGTAATACTTGCCCGCGAGTGCACGATAAAACATTACCGAGATGTTTCCCTGAGCGCATCGAAGCTGCAAGGAGCGTTTCGCTGTGTCAGCCTGCTGTTTCGTCAGCTCGACGAGAGATTTCTCTGAGAAATTCGCCAACGTCGCTCTAAGCAAATTTCGATATATCGGAAGCGTGACACGAGGCGATTCTCGGCGCGAATCGTTCCCGATTCCCGAAAGGAATCCAAGAGGAAATTCCCGCGTAACGCGATTCTCCACGAAACGAGCCTTATCCGACCTTTTTAAATTTCGTTTCGAGATAATTCTGCCGTTTAATCCTCGTTTAATTATCCGGCCGAGATGTTTCGCGGTTGTGCCGTTCGCGGTTAATAATTATGGGAACAGCTTGCTGCTTTGTGAAAGGAACATCAATATTTGCGGGTTTCCGGTCTACGCGTACACTGTAGCGTCAGCGCCCGTGCCCGTGTGCGTGTCACGTGTGTGTGTGTGTGTGTGTGTGTGTGTATGAGCTCTGTGTATTATGCCACTGCCGAGATAATCGGGAGAGCGTTAGCCTCCCTGATGTTAGAATCATTGTTTGCGACATGCGGCAGACATCATCAGTCACAGAAGCCGGCGGGAGGGGCTGGCTGATAATTTCTAATTTCATTTGCTAGACAAACGGCGCGATTACGATATCGCGGTAAACATTAAAAGCACGGCTCGAGCGAATGCAAACCGTGCACGCGAGTAGAAGCGCAACGCGGCTGCGACGTTCTTCATGGATCTTATGATCCAGGAGGAAGGTTCGCACACGAGGGGTCATTGTTTCACCGCGCTCAACGATCATTTGGAACAATCCTCTTGTCGAAATAGCAGCTTACTTAATGGGCGACCGCAGTTTCGCTCATAGACTCGCGCTTAATTATAAATCCACAGCGTGCATCAAACAAACTCCGTACGATCGAGCAGAGATCGATCATTATTTCCAATGACCAACCGACGTAAAACGCTAAGCGCTAGCTGGCTCGAATGATGATGAAGAACGGATCACGGAGATCACGGAACGAGCTGATCGCTGAAAGAGGAGGATGATGATGGATAAACTCACCGAGTCGTAGCTCGCCGAAGTTTCCACAGCCGATTTTCTTGCCGACCCGGAAATTCGGGCCGACCATGAGCACTCCGGATGACGAGGTGACGCTGTGACGGGACGAGTGTACGTTCGAGCGGGCGGCGTTCCCGCTACCCCTCGAGGTCCGCTTGGCGACTTCCTGGTCGCGTTCGGCGCCGCGCGCCCCGACCTCCTTGTCCCTACCGTCTCGCTTCTGCATCTTGTATCGGCCGTTATCCACGATTGCGGCGTCGATTATATTATCGACACACCACGGAGCCGATCGACTGACTGCGCGCGCGGTCACCGCCGCGAATTCTCACCACACTTGCACGCGTCGCGCCAGCCACGATGACAACGATGGCAATGACGATGACGATGATGACGACGACGACGACGACGACGACGACGACGACGACGACGTCAGTTGGACGATGTCAGTAACGAGGATCGATCCTCGTGTAGAGCATATCTCCGCGAACTCCCGGACGAAGAGCGGACGACGGACACGGGAGTGACACGATCGCCGATACAGCACGACAAGAAGACACGACACGACACGACACTACACAACGGCACGGCACGGCACGACAGAACGGAACACGACACGAAGACGAGACGAAGATGGGACGCGACGCGGTAAGACTTGGGCCGCAGTTCCCGCAGGCGGAAAAGAGCACGCGCGGGCGCGGTGTACACTGTGTAGGGTGCGAAAAGGACGCGCGGGTGGCGGCGGTGGTGATGGCGGTGGCAAGAGGGGGGTATGCCGAAGGGGCTGGTTTAACTGTCAGAGTTCGACGGACGATGCCACCTCTCGGGCATCAATTCACATGCCAGCCTAACCTCTCACCGTGCGATCTTTCTCGGTCCGGACTCAGCGCGCGTCTCTATTTACAGCTTACAGAAATAGGATAGATAGACGTGAGGATGCCGTGAGGAAGGGTGCGGTGCGTCGCGGAAGTATGTCTCTTCAAGATACTATCGCTACTGTTTCTGTTCCTCCTCCTCCTCCACCTCCTTCGCGTCGTTGGTTTGCGGCTGGCGCGGCCGGTGATGGTGATCGTCACGGGAGCAGGAGGAATCGAACGGTCGATGCGGCGTCGTCGTACGGCGTCGTCGTTCCGGACGATCCCATAGCAATCACGAACCGCCTCACTCTCGGCCGGCGGCGGCCGCCGGGATGACGCCGGGTGCCGGAACAGTCGACGACAGGAATCGCGCGGTTCACGCTCTGCCGACGCGGCGCAGCACGGCATTACCGTGGCGGTGGCGGCGGTGGTGATCGTTCTCGCGCGCGGCTGTGATGTTGCCGCTTCTGCTACTGCCGCTGTTGCTACCGGTGCTAGTACGATTAGCGGTGCGAGCGCGAATCGTCGTTGTCGGCTCCTCCATTACGCGTTGCGCCGAACACCGCGGCGATTAATGCGCGAGCGTGCCGCCTAATGCGCTCGCCGCGATCGCCAACCACTCACTCGTTTCCGCTCCTCTTTTCGCCGTAACGCGACTCGACTCGACTCGACTCGACTCGACTCGACTCGATTCGATTCGATTCGGCTCGACGCGACTTGGCTTCACTGTGTCTCGACTCGCGCGACCCGCGGCTCGATTCGCGGCGCACTCCGATTTCCCGTCCGTTCGGCCGTCCGTCGATTCTCGGGACGGGCAACGACCAGATCCCGAGATTCCCTAGGATTCCCTCGCGCGTGTCCGTATTCCGCCTACGCGTGTCACACGCGCACCTTTCTCGCCCTCGCGCACGTCATTCGCGCGCGTTCTCGATGCACCTGCACGCAGCGGTGCAGCTTATTCTCGCCCACCGATCTCAGCGATGCGCCCGATCGCTTTTGACACTCTCTTTCCTCCGTCCTTTCTCTTTCGCACACAGCCAGTATGATACGACCATTCGTTCCACCAACCCTCCGACAAACGTGTTCCTTCGCTTAGCTCTCTCCCTCCCTCTCTCTCTCTCTCTCTCTCTCTCTCTATTATCCTTCTTCTCTCCTTTTTTTCTTTCTTCCTCTCTCTGTTTTTCCGCCGTGTCTGGTACTATCCACGAACAGTGGATACAGCTGCTGCAACAATGCGCGCGATCTCTGCACCGCACGCACAATGACCACCCGTGAACTCGTCTTACCCGCGATCGAACGCCCGTGGACGACAGACCAGCGCTTCTGTCCCTCGCGCTCGACGAGACATGGGTGAATTGAGTTGCTACGGGCACCGGCAGGCCCGCCAACTGCGACGATATCGAATTCGTGATCGCGACCGCGGGCTCGCGATCATATCCGTACGTCTTATATAATAAGAGACGCGCGAGGAATCAGAGATAAAACTGAAATAAAAAAACTGAAAATATTCAATGTAGAGAGAGAGAGAGAGAGAGAGAGAGAGAGAGAGAGAGAGAGAGAGAGATCACGAGTTGAATGAAGCCGAACATTCTATGTAAGATTGGAAAGCATAAGCATAAGCACGTTTATCCATTTAATTATCTTCCTCATCTTTTGATACGGCGAACAGAAACCGACCAATCATGCATGCAAAGAGAATGATATCATTCGCGTAATTGGTCGATTTTCTATGTAACATATCATGCAGATATTTTTTAACCTTTTATCGATACTCTGTGATAAAGGTTCTTACTTATTTAAAGACAAGCATATAATGCTCGCCATTGAAAGGCGAAGGACAGAGAAAAAAAAATTTGCGAGAGAAGGCAAGGAACGGATTTGATGCGAAATGTTTTGAGATAGATAATAAATACGCGGAATAACGGAATATCAATTGAATATGGGTTGGCGAACGTGTAGGAACGGCATAAAGCGCTCATTATGAAAAATGCATCTACTGCGATGAAAATTTTTCACACGAAAGATCCAGCTTTGTACATTCACCGTCAGAATCGCATGATTTTCGTGTTATTATGATTGCGCGTGCAAACAAATTACGAGGGATCGCAAGCGATATGATGTGCTCGCTGACACACGTACGGTTCTTGTTCCCCACGAATGACGTAACAAGAGCGGCATTATAGCACGAAAAATGGCCGGCACCATCTGGTCCGAGGATGAGGTCGGACAAAAGTGGGACCGTTGCTTCACGGATGCCATTATCAAATTTGGTAATTATTGTTTCTGCGATATCCGTGATGACAGATGCATTGTCTGCTATGATTTACTAACGGATTTCTTTTCTCAGGTGGTGGTCTAGCTCTCGGCGGAATATTTTCCCTGCTTTTGTTCAAAAGTAAGAACACTGTGGACTGTTGATACTTGTATGAACTATCTGTTGTTATTGCAATCATTGTTATTGATACGAGATCGGTAATAACGTATTCCGATAAAAATGGCTACAAGTTTGATGTGACAACAGGAAGTTGATGAATTGAAATGTGCACATTTCGTGGTCCGAAGGAATATAGGATCTAATGTCTTTTTAACTTGGAGTGAAATTGTATGACTTGTTTTATATCTGTGCGTAACGCAGTTTTCGCGAAAGTGTTTTCAGTTCTTTATCAAGAACAAGTTTCGCAGATATATTTATTACATTTATGCTTTTTTCTGACACCATTATTGACGGACAATAGCAATCTATTTAGACACAAACAAGTGCCGAGGTTTAGTTAAATGGCTTATGAATTCAATATTTAGAACAAATATTTTCAAATTGTTCTTTCAATTAATGCTATGATACATATATAATAAATATTCCTTTTATAGGAAAAAAATGGCCTATCATAACTGGCGCTGGTTTTGGATTAGGTATGGCATATTCCAATTGTGAAGAAGACATGAATGTATCAATTCATCAACAGAAATTTAGAAGTTATAAACGTGAAGAAAACAAATAATTAAAGTATATTGTAAAAACAGATTTCAGATTATTAATTCAGATTATAAGATAAATATAATAAATTAAGTAATTATCGATCTATCTTTCAAACATTTACCTTTTATCCTTAAATAGGTAAACCTCATTTCAATCTCTTCGTTATTTCAAATATGAGAACTTGCTTTGTAAAAGAAAAATACATCTTGGTCGTTTATTATAAATATTAATACAATAATGATAGAAAAATACATAATTATGAATACCATATCCATAAATATTTATCTCTGCACAAATATGTAACAATTATAGCAATAGTGTATTAAGAAATATTGGAAACATATTTTATCATCTTATTGTTGCTTAAATCAATTAAACGCACATTTATGTACATAAACTCATCAGATAACATTCAATATATAACAGTGAACTTGTACATCGACTTATATAAACAAACTTTTCAAGCAAACATATATTCATTAGTAGTATCTTATAAAAAATATCAACTAATATAATTGACATTGACAGATTACATCACTTCCTCGGTAGTGTATTTTTATGCTAAATTGATAGAAATCATTTATTTATCATGCAGCTTTATATTTTTCAAATTTTATGATATGGTCCGACATTTATTTTATTTGTAAGATCTTTTTAAGAAATGATTATAAACGAAAATACGATTATAATATATAGAAAATAGAAATATAGTAAAGTTGGATTATAATAGAATTTATGATAGAAACCATAATAATAGATTGATGTATATACACATACATTTCAATTTAAAGTCTTTAGAATAAAATTTAGAATAAAATTAATTTCATTGATATGAAGAACAAATGCACAAATATTAATTTTGGAGATTTCATCGATTTTTCCACACATAAAGAAGTGAAAGTTTTGTTTTTATTTGGCATTTCTAGGAAGTTTTGAATTAGCTTTCTGCCAAAAGGCAAAAGAAATATACATCCATGGCATTGTATAATCTATATCTTAAGATTAAATACCATGCCCAGGAACTGCTCGTAGTGTATTGTTATAACGCCATCCAGATCAGTATCCAGTCGTCTAAATGAAGATGTTAAAGTCTGAAAATGGAAAATATCATCAACAATTTAAAATTATTTGATTTTTTTACGAAGATTTCATCAATTTATTACGAGGTTTATCAGGAAATTTAATCGCTATTATTTTTATTCAAATATAAATATCACAAATGTCTCATATATTGACATAAATCATGATATACTTACGTGTAGGACTATGCAGCACTGTATAAAGTCATCAAAATATATTGTACCATGTCCAGCACGATCATACTTCCGTATAAGCATATCGATCGTTTGATCACTTAATCGGTAGCCAAAATTCGTAAGAGCATTCTTCAATTCAGTGCGATCGATGTTACCACTGTTGTCACGGTCAAATGATCGGAAACAGTTTTCCCAATCAGTAACATATTTCCACAAAGCCCCGAATTCATCGAAACTGACAGTACCTGTTTGATTTCTATCAAACATACCTGTAGCAGGATCAGTTTTGTCATTGTCAAACATACCTGTACCAACAGAATCAAAGAACATGATAGTGATGTCAAAGGACCATGCAAATCAATCTTTTATTTATATACTTATAAGATCATGTCTTTTACAAACTAGAAATATGTCGCATGCTATATTCTAAAAGAACTAACAATAAGATTGTGTATTAAACAATGCCTTTTAACTTTCTTACTGAATCATTGTCCATCATATGATAGACAATAGCTTTTACTAAATGATTCATGTATAAAAAATGTAGCAAGCAATAGAAAGAATAGATGATTATAAGGAGTGAAGCATAAATTATGAATTCACATGGTCATTTGGAATCCTATTGATGTGCTATGTCTTACCAATCATCAGACGAACAGTTTCTGGATTAAAGGGAGTCCATGTACCATTTGAGAGAGCTTGCTGCAATTCATTCGCGGTAATCGAACCAGATTTATCTCTATCGACCCTGACAAATAAAATTATCATTTTGATACACTTATCAACTCGATCGATATTTTTAATATATTATCAATATTTTTAATTGAAATTTTTTAAATCATTTTATGAATTTTACTGTAACTTGCAACAATGCTAAAGGGATGAAATCTACACAAACGAATTTTGACAGTAAGTACATACGCTCCTATGTTAACAAATATACTTTACAATACACTTAGAATAAAAATTTACATAGGTTAAATGAATCAAATATATCACACTTATAGAAACAAGTGCAGATTTCAATATCGTGAATAATGGAGAACTTGCAGATATTGCACCTTTGGAACACATCCCAAAGGAATTGTTGGCTAGGCATAGGTGAGATGAAAGACATCTTTTCCCTCTTTGACAGCAGCAAAAATTCACAGTAAAACGATGACACTGAAATGTCGTTCGCTAGAAACGCAAACAATTATCAACGATCGGCGACAACTACCTCGAAACTTTCTCAAAGAGTGACATTCGAACACGTCACTCTACATACGCTTCGATTGTCGACCACTGCCAATTACGACGCGTATGATACGCGTGATATTGGATGGTTGGCTATCCGTGACGTCACATCCGTGAGACTTGCATGGAACGTCATTATAGTGCGCCAATTTTTAAAACGTACTAGCATTACGCACAGGATTTTATTCGAGCTTTCTTTTTATGCCAGCTTATTGAATATTTCAAGAATAATATAAGTTTTCATGTTATATTCTTTATAATAATAATAATAATCTTATATTTAAGAATATTATATGTTTGTTGTATCAAGCTGTTATCTCACAGCATATGAAAATATTGCATTAATAATAGGATTATTTCATTATAAAAATGTCCACTTATATAAAAGTTGAGAAGAAAAAATATCTTGATCAACAATTCGTGCGTATTAGGTTGTTTTAGGTTTATTTATCTTCCACGCGCCGATTCTATATCTAAGCCAGATAAAAAATAAGTCTCTGCCCATTTGCAGGCAACTCCAAAATGGTACTATCTTGGAGCCTTCCATTTCCGTCCAATTTACCGCTATTTCGGTTATAGGAATGTTAAGTGTCTGTGCGATGTAAAGCATTTCTACATCAAAAGCCCAACGTTCGACGTGCAATGATTTGAATATCGTTCTTGCCGATTTTCTCGTTAGCAGCTTAAATCCACATTGTGTATCTTTGATGCCTCTCACGCACAGTAGCCACACTAAGAAATGAAATCCATGCATAAGAAATAGACGAAAATACGATCGTTTTGCAGTTTCTTCTTCGCCTAAATGCGCTCTGGAGCCACATATTATCGCATCGGACGATGCTGTTTCTTCAGGTTTTTTCATATAATCAACTGAAAAAGATTTATACGGATAAATAATTACTACTAAATTGTTAGAGATAATAGAAAAATATAAGAATGATTAATAAATAATTAATAGGATCCATAATCTATGCAGTATTATCGGTATTCAGTATTATCAAAATTTATGTTTTTAAAATATTCAACGAGACTTACATCCTAAAACATCTGCTAAACTATTATCTAATTTTTTGAGATCAGCAAACTTAGTAGCACCGTCAGCATCTGCAAATAGCAGAGCACTGCCTCTTGCACTCAGCATGCCCTTTAAATTAAAATTAAAATGTCAGTATTATAACACAATATTTCAAATAAAATTCAATCATACTGATATTTATATCAATCTCTGATTTAATATATCAAATATATTAACCAGTCTTACAGCACCACCCTTTCCTCTATTTTTAACAAGATTTAACACCCTTATAGTACTATATTTTGATGCATAATTCTGTGCAATATCCACAGTTTTATCCGTGCTACCATCGCTAACTATTATCACCTCATAGGTAAATTCAGATTTTGTAAGCTCTTCTAAATATTCCAGACATTCGTCCAGCATTGGTGACACTATTATTATAAAAACAGAAATAAATAAATGACATAGATATACAACAATATATATATATATATATATATAATATATAATATATAAATTATATATAATGAGTTACATCTATGTTCTTCATTATAAGAAGGTATAATAATGCTGAGGTGTACACTCCAGGGATCATATAATGAAGGAAATACTTCTTTTGTTCCCATCTGGCTATTAAAAAAGAAATTTTCATCTTTATCCCTCCAGATTTTTGGATATCTCTCACTTGTCACGTATATTATTACACAAAACTGAAATAAATATTTTCATACAAGGCATTGCATTATACATAATTAAGCGATAAAAGGAAATTTGAATTGTTTTTAAAAATTTTTAATTGTTTATAATGATTTGTCATGAAAAGATATATAAAATTTTAAGAAATGTGAAATAACCTTGACACGTACCAAAATCAAAGTGATTATGGCTAATAATATTCCATAGCAAAATAGATATTCTAATGAGAGCATATCGATACGAAACACTAATGGTCACAGAAAAATTAATAAAAAATATATCGAAAGTACATCTATTCTTCTTCCCGGTATACGTCACCTAAGAGTTTGTTCATTTTAGTTTCGTACAGTTGTCCCCTAGTGAGAGAGAAAGATAGAGAGAAGAGAAAAAACGAGAGAGAGAGAGAGAGAAGCGATATCTTGTTCTCTCTATAGAATGCACAGAGATGTAACCGTTAAACGAACAGACTTTATCTAGTAATTTACTTTATTCGCATGGGAAATCATCATATTGGTGATATTGATCGGTCTTACGTAAGATTGTATTGCTACGTGTACGTGAGAGACGAGATTTGAGAAATTCTGCATGTCAAATTTGAAGAATAATCCTGACCCGTGCAAGCAATTTGCATGTAAATTGCAAACGTGCTTAAAAGGTTTGTAGAATTTCCGATTTTTGTAAGCATCTGAGATATTATCTCCTAACTTTTTTTTCTCGATATATTAACTACATTTTCTCGGTAATACACACAAAAATTAAGTTATGATAAAAACTTACTTGAATTTTTATTACTACAGATAAATAGATTACAGAAAAATATCATCATTTTTAGATAACGTCTTTCAACCTTCCCGTTGTCAAGAAGTGATCGAAGAACTAAGACAGTGTTGTATAAAGCACAGGTCCATAGATTCCGCAGTTTGTGATGGCATAAATACTACCAAACCGTATGATCATATGACTGTTGATTATGTGAGTTCAACATTTGCTTTATAGAAATATATAATTCTTAATTCTTAATTCTTAATTCTTAATGAAATAATTGTCCTTTTGTAGCTACATAATTTATTGCAATTTCATTAAAGCTTTTCAAATTTTGTTTCAGCGGAAAGTCTTAAAATAAATAATGCAAACGAGTAATAAAGTATTCAAAAGGAAGAACATTTTGCATCGTTACCCACAATTCATGGTTTCTATTGGCATTCTATTCTTGACATCTGTTATCTTTTTTAAACCCATTTCTGACATTTATACGAGAAAAATGATAGTAGCTGACGTAGAACAATTGAGAAGAATGAATAAAATTAAGCACCAATGAACATATTTATATAAAAGAGAATGGAGACTGTAAAGAAAGCGAAGAAACGATTGAGGCAATATCCGATTCTCATAGCTCGATGCCATGAATCAGCTTCCATTTACGCAGCTTGTGTATTAGCGAAATCCGATTTGAAGAAGAATGCTTGCGCTACAGAATTTAATGAATTGAGAAAATGTCTTATTAAGACCGCTGCAATTAGTAATACGAGATTATAAACATATTCAAAGATTAAGGAAGTGTTCGTTTTAGATCACGAACTATACGATATACATATACGATAACCCGATATACATTAACATGGCTCATTCGATATTTTTTTCGTACTGTTTATCGGCATTACTTGCGCGATTAATCTTGATAGCGTATGCCGATTTTCATGATTCGTACTTTGAAGTTCCGTATACAGATGTAGACTATAATGTGTTCACCGATGCTGCTAGATACACGTTGGAGAAAAATTCGCCATTTGAGCGTCATGCTTATCGCTATTCACCGTTTCTACCTTGGCTTTTGGTACCAAACGTCGTAGTTCACAAAGACTTTGGAAAGCTCCTGTTTTCCGTAGTGGATATATTAATTGCGTTCGTAATTA
This sequence comes from Eciton burchellii, assembly GCA_020341155.1. Taxonomy (NCBI): domain Eukaryota; kingdom Metazoa; phylum Arthropoda; class Insecta; order Hymenoptera; family Formicidae; genus Eciton; species Eciton burchellii. Next base: position 1,668,037 of record JAHMML010000004.1, read on the forward strand.
GAGAGATTATGGCGCGACGGAAATGTAACGAGTTCGTGAAAGATGTTTGCGCGGTTTCATGGCTTTTTAATCCATTAACGATGGTAATCTCGACCAGAGGTAACGCAGACTCGCTGGCAGTGTTCTTAGTTATATTCACGCTAGATTTATTACTGAGAAGAAAAATTATATCGGCCGGCATTTTACACGGAATATCCGTGCACTTTCGATTATATCCAATAATATTCAGTTTGTCTATGTTTTTGTCTCTATCTAACCACAATCGTTTCATACCGAACAAGAATCAATGGAAGCTCGTGTTAAGTTGCATATTTTCCTTATCTACATTAACGGCTATAAGTTACTATTTGTACGGTTACAAGTTTTTATATGAAAGTATTCTGTATCATTTAGTGCGTAGAGATACCAAACACAATTTTTCCGTGTATTTTTACATGCTTTACTTATCGGCGGATCAGCCCCAGGATTTAATACAAAAAGTTCTTATATTTTTGCCACAATTATTGTTATTCCTGATGGCAGCGTATCACTATTCGGAAAGGTCTACGTTGCCATTCGCAATGTTCATCCAAGCGGCTATCGCGGTAATATACAATCCAGTGATAACTTCCCAGTATTTTTTCTGGTTTTTGTCTCTGTTACCTCTGTCTTTACCAAATATCAAAATGAGCCTGATGAGATCTTTATGTTTAACATGCGCTTGGATCTTGGGCCAAGCCGTTTGGTTATTTGCCGCTTATATATTAGAGTTCCGAGGTGTTAATTCGTTTTATTATCTTTGGCTCTCTAGTCTCATATTTTTCTCCATTAACGTAAAAATTTTAATAGAAATTATTCGTCATTACAAATATTAGTTGCGTAACATTTGTCACGGCAACATATATGTAGTCATATAAACGTAAAAATAAATTACTTAAAAATCAAATTTGTATGCGCGTATGTTCTATTTTTCTTTATAATTATGTATCAAGACTCGTTAATGTGTGTAATACGCAAAACAATGAATGAATGAATCGCGCAATCAATAACTCGGAAACAAACATTACATATAGTTACATCATTTTCCAATTTCATATATATGACGTCACAATGACATCGTGCAAAATTTTAATAAAAACTTTCGCATGAAAATTTTCGAAATAAAGCTTATCTCCAGATAGGTAGACATTAAACGACATATTTATATATCTTCAATTTCTAACAATATTATAGCCTAATGCACACGAAGAAGAAGCGTATCTTAAAATATGCATGTATCTTGCAATATTCTTATGTATCTCTGTATGAATATCTGTATGTATATCTGTACGTATATCTGTATGTATATCTGAATGTGTATCTGATCGTGTTAGCAAGGTTTATAGCTGGAATTTTGTGAATCTTGTATAATCCTTTACAATTTCATTCTTGCAGATTATCTAGGATAATAGATGATAAAATGTTCAAAAAACTTGAATTTATTTAAGTTTTAATAAAAAAGCACATATTATCTACAATCTGATTATTTATATAAAGTATCACCTTCATTAATCTACGCGTACTTATATCGGCGGTAAAAATATCAGACGAGTTATAATGATTCTTAATTTTATTCTTTTTTGTAGGAATACAAAATACTTATTTACAGATAGCTTCGTAAAGTAATAGTGGTAGATTCTGAAAAGGAATGTAGATATATTAGTAATAATACAATAATAGTAAATCTTACTATAGTATTCTGGATTAACTGTGAGCAAGAGCATCTCTTGGATCATCTTCCGAGATATCGTTTTTTTTCATCGACTCGATTGTTCTAAGCTGCTAAATATTACGACGGTAATATTATTGGGTCATTTCTTGTCGGATTGCACGAATAATGTCTCGCGGATATCCGTATCTAAACATTATCAACAATCCTTTGCTCTCGTAACAATTTGTAAATAATAATTATCAAAGATGCAAGGGAAGGAATTCGAATTTGTAAATTTATTTAATTGAATGGGTATTTTTTAATTTTCAAGTAGATCGTTTTATCGAAATCTCTTCTCCTCTCTAAATTTTTGCGCAGAGCTACATTTGATTTATATGACGCTGCATTCGATTGCATACGATGCAGAAATAGACGTTTCTCGGCTGATGATTTTCGAAACGACACGAAATGGCCCAATCGACACGGGTCGAAAACTAAAACGGATCTTTCTCGTACAACTACGGGTCTTTATGGCGGATGACGATGAAGTGCAACATATAAAAATAGCATTATTTTCTTTCATTGCTTTCATTACAGTTTGCTCAACTGTGTGCTATATGAAGTAATCTATTTTATTTGTTCTCTCTCTTGGAAATGGATATACACACTTGATCTTCATCAAACGCTTTGCGCGCACGTTTGCACAGAGATTAGTCGAATAACATCGAGATGAAATTCCGGGCCTCGCAGGGAATGAAAGTACAGGCCACCGCGGTCGAAGCGATTAAAATTATAAATAATTTTCCATCTTGACTGCGAGGCGCGGAAGTTACGTATGTAAACGTTTTACATTATTCACAAACCAATCCTGGTCTCGCTAAAATCTTCCCTGAAAATCATCGTCGATAGTATACAAAGGAATCGCACGATTACGAGAGACCTAGAAGACTATACTTGGGCAAATGCGGCAACGAAAGTCTCACTTTTCGAGGCACATACATGGAAAGTGTGCAAATTCATCGCTCTTCGCTATTCGCGTAAAGTCATAAAGTCGAGTATTTTGGAAGGTATAGCGTGCTATTGGAGAACTCAAGAAGCGAGAGATGCAGCGAATCTTTTAAGCAGATAATCTCGACGAATCCAATTCCTATCTCGCACTTCTTCGGGATCAAACGGGAATATTGCCGTTTATGCGAAATATTCGCAAGACTTTTCGCGGAATGTTCCATATTTTTTTACCGATATCTTTCTATAAAGAATTTATAGTGCACCGAGGTAATGCTGTAATACTGCCTGAAATGCGATACCGTAATATTTTCCGATAACAGGATGGTAAAATAATTATCAGTTTTTTTATAGAATTTCATAACGTATACAGTAATTTTGAGAGAAAAAGATAAAAAGCCATCGTTATCGTATAATTTTCGAGAGCATTCTCATATCAAGATTACCGTAGTGTCACGATTATTTCCCTTGACCCTGCGCGTTGCTAAATAAAACGGTGTGCGTAGCGATGTATACGTTAATGTGCCCTTTCAAGAGAACGCACGTTGGCTCTTAGTATTTTCTTTGCAAGGACGCAATGTTGGTCGCGCAAAGATTATCTCGTTTCGTCCCGGCCTTGGACAAAATGAGAAACACATAAGTCGTTACGCGGAAGCAAGATGCGATATTTCCAATATATCGACGCGTCGATAATCGTGCACCGAATAAAAGAGTGAAAAAAAGAAAATAGCACGCTGCGATGTATGAATAACGAAAAGAAGAAGAAGAAGAAGAAAAAAAAGAACACGATATGAGAACAGAGGAGAACGCTATGGGGGGAGCTACGTTATGGCAGATATTTAATAAAATATAATAACATCAGGGTGATATATACATCTTTATACTCTACGGAGAACATAAAATAAACGGCACTATATTTTCGCTTAACGATAAGTACGTAAATGAACTATAAATAACTATAAACGTGATAATAATAATAATAATTATCGTTCTGACCATTTTGCACGAATATGCGATCACTAATGAAAATTATATAATACATAAAATAATAATCGATTGTATATATATATATGTATATATATATATATATATTTATTTATATATGCTGCTGAAGTGATAAAATATTGCAAATAAGAATTGCGGTTTTAACACATTCATAGATATTACATTTTCAGAGTGTATCCGGTGCAGCCGAAAGATTCAGTGCTATCCAATGAAGACACAGCACTTTTTCTCAGTTATAATGCAATCGATATCAATGATCATGCGCTAATAATAACAATTAATAGTTTCTACAATGTTTTACGCGGTAATCGGATATATCGAGCGGCGTTTCGTCGATTATCGTACCGTGAGGGACAACGTGAAACAAAATTCGGTTTTGTCTTGAGTTTAACGAAAAATTGTTAGTCCGAGCTGCACCGATCTGCACGCGGAAATGCAACACGCGGGTGATAAAAATAATAAGAATAGCACAGAATTAAAGCACTCGTCAAACGTGCATACAAATTATGCGATCACGTACAGGACGCAAGTCGGATAATACACCTGTAATGTAACGTAAAATAAAATCTCTTTGGCTTTCTCACGTTTTAAAAGAAATACTTGAAAAGAGACACGCTCGGTAAGTGAGGCTGCATTTGTACAGAGCGTGTCAGAAATTGCGCTCCCCGATAACGATTCTTTTCGATAACGATTCGCAATGTCCACGTTGAAATTGACTTTTGCACAGAAGAGATTGAATTGCACGTCGTTATTTATCACAACATATTCGTTTCGCAGACAATTGCCGTTCAGCAATTCGTATTAAATTCCCATTTCAAATACCGTTTAAAATTAAGCGGGAGATTAGAGCTCGCTGTTCTTTCGCACGTTTGGCGCTTGATCGTCGAAAATCTCTGTTTGAACAGGACTCCGGGTGCGATTTATGTATTTACATCGCTGCAGGCCGTGCCCTCCCTTGAGTGTAAATCAGGATCGCGGTCGCGGAAGAATGCCGCCACGTAAAAACAAATGTATATCCGGATATAAGCGGAGGGATGGTGGGATACGAGTGATAACTAGCGGTTCTACCGTGCGCGAAACATCGAAAATTCAAAGCAATAGGTCGCAATACCCTTTTGTACTTACGATATTCTTACGATAACGTCAGGCGCGCCTAGGATAAGAAATCGAGGAAATGAAGAAAAAAAGGAGAAGATAACGGACCACGGCGCGGCCACGATTGGACTCGCGAGGGCTCGCGCCACGGTAAAACGAACGTGGAACGCGACGTACGTTAGCTACACTGGGATGAAGAATCATTGGCACACTGTCATATCGAAATAGATTGACCATTTTGCGTTGTAATAAAATTTCCACACTCACGCACGCACACACATACACGTACGCGACACGCACACGCTCGGGGGAGTTCTTGCAATACCGCACCGTAAATACGTAAGCGTCCACGCTCGGTCGCAGGACCCGTGTTGTTGTTGTAATTTTTGTTTTACACCGTCGTGGCATCGTCGTACCACCGTTTACGTAAGTGGCTTGCTGATATCAGTGTTTAATCGGCGATTTCAACTCGATCCTCTGTCCCGCGATATACATGAAAAATTCACCGGGAATGCAGCGGTCTCGTAATCCTCGCGTTAAACGTTATGTCGGCAGCACGTTATCGCAAGGAATCTTCGCCCGTTCATTCTGTCGCGGTCTCATTCGTTCTTTTTTCTCTCTTTCGATCGCTCGCTTTTTAACGGAAGATCTTGTGCGAACATCGCATGTAATCTGCGTTGGCGCCTGCTTTCTCTCCCCATTTTTCCCTTGTTTAATGCTACAGGTACATGCGAGGGATTCGGGATTCAATCTTAATTCAATCGATAACGATAATTGCAATCGAGGCTCTGCGAACGAGCAGTGGAGGTGATATGTTACGCGTGTTCGAGCGTGTTCGGTCTGACATGGCTCTGATCGAAGGTCGATGCGAAATAAAATTTATTTTCGAATTTGAAGATTCACGTGAAATCTCGCGGTTCGATTGCACGTATACGAGAAAGAAGAATCGAAGGTTCAGGAAGTAATCTGCGCTCATTAATTGTAATGCCGAAATCGAGTAATCGTGAAAAGGAATATAAATCAAAATGAGAAAAAATGAGAACTCCGTATTTGTACGATCGATGTTTCCAGCCGCTTTCGTTCTCGAACGATCGTTGTTATAATCTAGTCATCGATATGCTTAGAGATTTAGAGAGTACAGATTCGAGCCGCCGTAACGCGATGATATCAATCGATTAATTGAACTTGTGTAGCTCAGGAAGGTTTACGGTAACCGGCACGCTTGATTCAAAAAAGATCGATTCTTGCAGAGTCCGCTCGATATCGCGTATGTACAGATTTTATCCCTAAAAAAAGTTCTTGCATCGTCGAGTAGAGTGACAAAATGTATATGGCCTTATACGAATATGTTTCTGCGTTCTTACGTTCCGCGAGATTCTATCTTGTACAAATCACGTTGATTGCCGTTAAGTCGATAGTTATTATACGATAACTAAAATCTATAGTAAAAATCAGCGTTTTGCATTTTATATTTAGTGATGGATATGTTTCGCTCGCGATGTATTAATTATGAGATTCAAGGATGCAGTCGGCGTCGAGTCGGGTTCGGTATAATTATAATTAAGAGTTCTTTTGTACGCTACACGTAACGATTCGCTACTCGTTTGATCACGGGACGTATTTATTGGTGTTCTCTCTTCTTTCATTCGCATCTTCTCTTTCTCCGATCGACGATTAAACCGTAAAGTCAGTTTCAATTTCAGTCGACTGAACTGAAGGCGCTTGACAGCGCCTGAAAAGTTGGAGATTATGTTTTACTTATAACAATCCTCGCAAAACGAACGCATCTGACGATAAACAGCCGCGATAGATTTCCCTCGTTCCGGGAAAGTTTCTACCGGATGATCGATTTCTTTTTTCGAAGCGACCGATTCGTTTCCACACAACGGCGTCCGCCGTTATTGCCTCGTTTTTCGCGCGAGGTATCGCGTCAGGCAAGCGAAACGAGAGCGACAGATGCATCTACGTCGATTACTTGTTCCCCAGTACGCGACAGTGCCGTTACCAACGTATTAAAACGCGATCGATTACATGGAACGCGCAATCAATTCAATAGATCTGATTCCTTCTGAGAAACGATCGGTTTCACGCACACGCACACGCATACACACGGAAGATACGTAACATAGAGCTCACGCGGAGATAGCTACAAACTTTTCCAATATATTTCCCCGAACTCTCCATTCCTCTATCCGTAAAACGGTGGCGGCTGTGAGGGAGACCGCGGAAGAAATTTAATTTTCACCGGGAGAAGGATCTCTGCTTGTCGTCGAAATGAACGCGTTTCCACTTGCTAATTGAGCGAAAGTGATCATTCCGAATCGGGACTCGCGACACGCGCTTGCAAATCGAAACGACCGGCCGCGAAATCGTCGCGTCGTCGCGGAACGTGAAATTCGACTGATTCGCGTATAGATTCGATATACGTTCTGAGAAAAAGCTTAACATCGAGAAAAATATGGGGGTATATATTATCTCCTATGTGTCGTGTTCAGTCGAATTCGAAATAGATTATATCCGCGTTGGCCGCCGAGCCGCGCAACGCGCGGCTCGCGGTAGCACGCGAAGAGAGAACGCTCATTCTCTAAGAAGTCACTTTCCTATTCACGAATTTAGCCGGCTCGGTCCTTTTCGCTTCGCGATCGTAACGCGGCACGTACCTCCGAATAATGCTTACTTGCCGTAACATAATCGGGCTTTATTAATTAATTAAAGCTAGCTCAGTTCGCGCGCGCAATATTTCTGATCGACTCGATGTGATCTTTTAATCCTTTAATCCCATGCTTCCGTTGTTGATTTAATTTGCATTTTAATTAATTTCAACTCTCCCCTCCCCTAACACCTGTCCCCCTCCGCTCCCCCCATCCCCCGGGGGCTTAACGTGTTTGTATAGTTGTATCGCGTAACCCCGAAAGCTATTAAAAAAAGGGGTTTACATATGCGTGCCATTTATGTTACAATGCGTCAGCGATTAAAAATGATTGAATTTTACAAGAATTCGACTTTGGCGAAAGATTCGGTTCTCAAATAAATTATGGATTTAGACATGATATGAAATTCAATGCACGCTTGTTAATTGACGAGAGATACATGTACGATACGATACACGTACATATGACATTCCTATTTATCAAACGTGAAAAAGGGGTAAACGGCGGCAACGTGAGATCAATTCAATTCCGATGCATGGCATGTGCCATTACGGAGAACCCCGTTCCGAGAATTATTTACAGTTTTGCTTTCCGATGCAGTTTGAACGTGTTTTCAAGAGCTTGCGGAGGATGCGATTCTCTCCCTTCGCGTGAACGAAGATGCGCGAAAACGACCGAGTCGGCGGATAAACTTTGCGTAATAGTAGTAATAGGCCATAATTCCTATAGTCGTAAAGTATGAAAAGTATCAACAAATTTGAAAAAACCCTCGTTCCCCACCTCGCAATTAGGCAATTATCTTCTTTCGTTATGCGAACGGATCGCTCGCGCTCGCGAGGATAAAAGGACTGTCTCTTACGTTGCCTAGGAATTTGACTTTACAACAACGGGATCGCGCCGCGCTACGCCCGTTAGAAGATCCCCCATTTCTTGACTAAAGGCGAAGAAATTGATATAATTCAATTAATAATTGACAGATAACCAATTAATACGTATAGGATGGTCCTGTGGCAGAGAAGGCGTAAACTCCTAAGATTCAAACGACATAAACTTTCTCTAATTTTAACATCGCCATTCGGACCATCCAGTACATTGATTGTAGTTACTTCTCGCGTGTATACCTCTTTAATCTACATTTTTCTCTTTTTTTTTCCTCTTTTGTTATAATAATAGAAATCGCGTGTATCTGTATGTATAACATTTTCCTGCCGAATGCGATCGAGTTGCACGGCTCCCCTTTTGCTTCCTGTCGTCTGTACATTCGGCATTCGTGAGTACCACATTGCAAGCACGATACTTATGTACGCGTTATTCGACATTTCGCGCGCGCACACGCGCTCTCCCGGTGTGCGCGCCCGAAATTTCCGAGATCTTAAATAGTTAACAGTAACATCGGCGTGAACATTGTACAGAATGATCGAATGATGCACGAGAAGCGGAACCTCGAATGAATGATTCGCGGATATCCGTCAACGACGGTCTTCATCGATCATCTCGTGCGTCGACGAGATCGCAATTAACTATCATCCACGTGAAGTGTACGAGGCCTTGCCGTTATTACCTCATTCTTGATCTAGTCCCTGCAGATTCGATTAAAATATTGCATTTCCCTCTCTCTCTTCCTCTCTCTCTCTCTCTTTTATTATTAATAAATCGTATCGTTTCATGTTTATGGGCATGGCATGTAACATGTAATGCACAACGAGAGTTTTCTTCGGGAATAGTTTCTAAAAGTAATTTAATTAAAAAGGAGAATCGTGTTTATGACACGGCATTACAAATACGAATATCGAATTGACGCTCGGATGAAGCATCCATTGAATTACAAGCACGAAGATTCGTTCCGGATGGATGATGGCCAATTAGAACGACAGCACATTAATGCTACGGATCAAAGTCTTTATTCGCGTCGCGATTTTGCCGATGCAGTACCGATGCAGTAAGGATAAAAATCGCATCTGCTACGAAGAAACGAGTCATACAATTCCTCGTCAAATTTGCGAAACACTACCGCTGAAGAGAGGCAAAGCCAGCGCGCCTTTATCTCCTCGGAAGGAAATACTTATCGCGAGGTCGCTTCTCGCGCAGTGAATTATGCACATAGTGGTTCACAGTTACAAAACTAACTAAATCTTACGAGATACGGTGAGCAATAATTCCAGATATGTACAGAAGTTATGTTACACGATGTTACAGTATAAAGATATCGTCCGACGACGCAAGTGCAGACACGCACTCGCAGCCGCGGCATTTTCAGCTTGTCAACGTGCGACGATCGGTATCGTTCGATAATAATTTCTCACTCGATTCGCCAGAGCGAATCGTCGAGAATTTCTCGCGTCCTGATGACGCGGGACGACGCGCGTACGGCCCAGTCTGAAGTGTGCAGCCTTCGTTTTTGAAATTGTCTTAATAATTGATAGGCTACCCTGTTTCGTTATCATCATGAATGATATCCCCCCCACCCCTGTCAGCTTTCTGTACATCGCCATTATTATTTTTGTAGGATACATTTTTTTTTCCTCGGTCGCACTCGTAATAAATTGACAAATTCATTACGCTGCGGATCGTTGACCGAGAATAGGTGGATGGAAGAAAAAACCTCGAAAACAAGTTCGACAAATCGCGTTGCATAAATCTTCAATGTTATTCAGAGAATTTCAGAGAATTTTCGGATCTTTAAAATCAAATATAAAATTTTATACATGTTTGTAGATACGAAGTTTCTCAAATTATGTTTTCTAGTTTTGCTTTCCTCGTTTTTTTGATATATTGTATCTTACTATTTATCTTAATATTTCCAAAAATATTAAGAAAATAACTGTTCGTAATAAGCTTTAAAAGTTATAAAATGCTTGACTTATTTTCCCTCGATTTAAGTTTCTTTCTTGGATTTTTCATGCATCCTCCGATACACGGTAACAAACTATAGCGTATGAAAATAAAAAGGATATAGGCTAAGAAAAGAATAACTTAATATGATATGATTGCAATCAAGCGCGAATTTAATTGTGCGCGCCTTCGTTCCCATTTTTTTGAAAATAAAGAAAAAATGCATGACGAACTGGCAACGTTGGTGGACGTCGCGTCGTCTCGTATATATTTTTATTATCTTTCGTTTTATATATATATATATATATATTTTATACATACATACATACATACATACATATATATATATATATATATATATATATATAAAATCATTTATCAATAGTTATTTACACGAAGCCGTCCCATCCCGCGCGAACGAGCTTATTTCAAATAGAATTCGCTTTCACGTAGTGCCGTCAAACTATATATAGGCCCTATGCATCATATTGACAACAGGTGTATAATATATTTATATATATATATATTTATATATATATAAATTTATATATATATATTTATATATATATCTAATGATTTTTCGCTATCTATTTTACAAATGCGAACAACCGCAAAACACACGGTGTCGATTTCTTCACGCGGATTCACACTATTATACCTGTCCGTCGCACGTGGAACTTGAGGCCGGAGGAAACGCGAAGTCACGGACTTATCGCGACTTACCGTCATCGTGTAAGCCGCATGACCACCGCGGCGTCATCGTTATCCTTAACGTACACCTTTAGTCCGCACGATGCTACGCGAGAGCATCTCTTACAAGCTAATCTCTCTGTATTTTATTTCTTCCTACAAATACAAAAAGGCAGCGCGACACAGTAAAACATCGAAGTGGCAGTCGAGGCGCTCTCGTTACGGCAGGTTTACGCCTGACATGCGTTGCATTCGTGTTCGACAGTTACGCGTGTAACGCGAACGTTGAGAAATCTCGGATGGTGTACCGCAAACGAGAGAACACTAACGAGCAGAGGCGTAGTTCCCGTAAAACAAAATTCATAGCGAGCTTCAACGGATAGAAGAAGATCTTTAGACTTTATTCTTATCTCTTTCACACGCAGATTTTGTATTTATAAAAATATATTTGAAAACTTAAACGACCTGTTCTGTGTTCCAAGTGATACTGGGCTCGCCGAACGATCGTTGGAAAGGAAAAGTAACATTCAAACTTGCCATCTCGTTGCGTGCGTTGCATCCGTGCTCGTTGGTAGATAAAATTATCACGCTATAAATGTCAGGTGCAAACCCGGTTTTCCGGTTCGCGTCTTGCACGAATTACCGGGGAAACGGCGTCTGCGATGTTTTCCTCAGCCTCGGCCGAGATTCTCGGCAATCCGCAAAAATAATACGTATCGATTGTGGCGACATTTCACCCGGTAATCGGCCGCTACCACCACGACAGCAACAATTCGCGACATGATTCGTTTCCGGACCATCCGTCTCACGTCGCTGTTCGCTCGCGAGCGAGACTTATTAAACGCTTATTACATAGAAGATCTAAAGTACGTCAATAGAAGATTGTCGATACCGAGTGGTCTGTTTTCGTCACCGAAGAGAGTACCCTCGATCCACGAACCCAACCAACATCGTCTCCCCCTCATTCGTACCCGCGAACCTCCCCTGAGCACATTACTCGCAGCGCTCTTCCTTTCCAAATCTAATCGCATTGATCCAGAAGGAGAGAGTGCATCCGTTTCCTTCGAGATATCGGCGTCCTTTTCACACCAGCCATCTTTCCTACGTTCACTATCGCAGCGAGATAATTTGATTTCGTGCGCAGGTCCTGGCGGCAAGCATGTCAACGCGTACGGATCGTCCGCCAACGCCAGGATTTTTCCCTCCTTTGCTTGAAAGAGCGTTCCCTTCAACTCGTCTCGATTATTCCGCGGTCTCTCACGATCAAACGACGGTAGAGGATGTTCTTCGATCATTGCTCGACGAGGCCTCGGACAGACTCCACGCGCCGAACGTGTCCCGTGCGTCCTTCCAGTCATCATCATTCTCGGGAATGTATCTCATCTCTTGATACGCGGTCGTGGCTGCTTCTTCGTCCTGGATGCGTCTCGGAACCAATCTCAGAATGTCGACTGGGCTCTGTGCCGTTCCTCCGTAATCTCTTCTTTTCGTCAGCAGTCTCGTTGTCACATCCGGCCGCGATTTTCTCAAGGTCAAGTCCGATTCCCACCGGCTGTCCGAAGATCTGGACCAAGTTGTAGATGCGTCCACCGAATCGTCGACTTCTCGTCGTCCGTCTCGATGACGATGATGACGAACTCTTTCGTGGATCCGTTTACTCATCTCGTACTGGAAGTCCGCGTGACGTTGTCGCATGAGTTCCCGATGATCTCTGCTGGCCCGTCGTAGCTGCCGAAGTACCAGCTCGATGTATCTGAGCATCTCGCCATTCTCGGCCATTCGCTGTGCCCGATCTTTGACCCTGCTGTTCTCTGATCTTCGACTCGAGAATCGCTCGCATTCCGCTCTATAACGTTCCGTGTCAAGAGCGTAATGCGTCTCATCGTGATAATATTGGCTTCGTCCCGACCCATCAACGAGGCGTCGTCGCGCATCACACGTCGTTGTCGTTGGTCTCAAACGTGGACTTGGCGAATGGCGGGATGCCCCGAGGCCACGGCCGAATTCAAAGGTGGTAGTTTCAGTTAGGCCCGAGTATCGACGGTTCTAATTCGGGTAAATCCCCTGGCCTCATACGTGCGTCGCTAACGTGCCCACAGCGGATGTGCGTTTCACCGTCGCCATGGCGCCGTTGGGGCCGCCGGTGATGTAATGCGCTGACAGTGGGGCCTGCAAAATAGAGAAGCGTACGGGCCCTTGTGAGTTATATCGTCAACAATTCATACCTGGAGCAATGCATCTCCCTTTTATGTCGTTTGCTGAATGTCATTTTGTTCTTATTTTGATATTTTCCCCTTTAGAGGATTGAGAAATAAGAATGTTCATTATAATAATCAATTACTGTGTTATGTATGTGTTTAGACAATACGTCTCTTCGGATGATATGTCTCTTAAATTCTTTGAAAACTTCGGAAAACTTAATCCATGGATTCGAAGAATTAAAAAAAAATGTAGAAAAGTTTTAGATGCGCTTTAAATTTCGGAAAGTCAGTTTGTTGTCTCACTATACGATACATGTACTAACATCCATATTTAATTATATCAACTCTATAGAAATACAAAATGGATGCAAATGCAATAAAACATCCATTTATATCCATTAAACTATAAAGCTTTAAATAGTGTAAAAGATTTAACGATATTAATTAAACAATGTATAAATATCGCATGAGAGTGAAAAAGTGCTGTTCTGAGCTATATTTCCCCTCATTTAAAAATAAAGAACTTGAGGCTACAGATTTCAGCTACGTCATTACATCACTTTTTTTTATAATCGCAAAGAAAAAAAATTGGAAATTTTATGTTATATTGTGTGCAGCATTTATTGTATACAGTGATTATCACTACATCTTTCTAGACATACGACTCAATTACTGACTCAATCTAATTGTTTCGCTTAACAACTATCATGCTTCATTGTCCAATTTTATTTCTTCCGCTTACATTGCTCCAATTGTAGTCACACGTAATTAGCGTGCTTGATTAACAAGAAATGCAGAAAGATAAATTTTTCATCGGCTGGCTTAGGAAAGATACAGACGCGTGAACAATTTAACGAAACTAACAAACATACCGATCGTATCTACACGATTCATGCAACAATTGTCTGATAAAACCCATTTTTCCGATTGCGTGCTTCTACGTGCTTCCAAGATTAATTCAGATCGCTGACAAGATTCAAGCATGGCCGACGAGTGCAACTTACCTGATCATGAAATCTTTAATCTGTTATCTCGCCTTGCATGTCACATCTTAGGCGACGTGCAAGGCGTGCGCGAAACAGGCAAAACAGGCGCGGAAGCAATTTGGAGCGGGAATACGTGCAACTGGAGTTGGAACGGCCATACGGGAAAGGATTAGCGTTGCGAAATAAAAGTAGCGCGCGCGCGCGCAGTTGCAATGGCTTTGCAATATTGACAGTTTGCCCCCGACCTACTCCAAGTTGCACGAAGCTCCGCGGCACTATGGCCTGCGGGGGCGGAGGGTGGCGACGGGGTATAACTACGTTTAGGAATTTGACACACATTCACCATTGTACCAACCTGCGGGCCAGCGCCGTTCAAGGTATTCAAGCTATTCATTCTCATTGCCTGCGTGTAGGGCGGCGGTGCCGGCGTGACTCCCGGCACGGCTGTGTGCGGCGCGTGTCGGAGCTGCTCGGCCGCTGACATTCTGTGTTCGTTTGTAAGAAAGAAACGCAAAGTTAGTGACGGGAAATCGGATTTTTTCCTCGGGCTGGAATTTAAACCAGGCAGAGGAAAAGAGAGGAGAGGGGGGGAGGAGGAGGAGGAGGAGGAGGAGAGAGAGAGAGAGAGAGAGAGAGAGAGAGAGAGCGCGCGCGCGCAAGAGAAAGGGAAAGGAAAAAAACAGGGAACGCAAGCAATAACCGAATCTGGTGAACCGTGTCGAGTTGTAATGTCTATTCCCGCCATTTATTTATTTATATCAAATATCGCGAATACTCTGGCATTCTCACCAACGCATCGCATTTGGATACGTTCATCATCAATGAAAATAGCTCGTAATGAGCAGAGAAGCTAGATACAGATTGTGATTAGTAATCAGTTAATTTACTTTATAAAAGGCAATCGTGATGAAACTAAGAAGGGCGACAAGTATTAGATTCTATTTGTGCAAATTTCTGTAAACTGTTGCTCATATTTTTATGATAAACGCTTCTGATTCGACAATCGCGGATCTCTACGTTTCACGTGAGAGATGTTCGTAAAGCATATGTTCAGTAAATGTTAAGGTACTTATGACGCTTAGTGCAGGAGAACCGACCGTAGCGCATATAAAAGAGAAGAGAGAGTCTGCGTGCGCGCAGACTGAAACTGAATTCGAATCATGCTTCAAGAGAGTGGATTTCAAAGTTCCAGTTTCAGTACACTCGGCTTCATTTCAAAGTGTTCAAATCATCGCGAAACGTTCCTCTGTGATTTCCGCCCTTTCTTGCTTCGAACCTTTCCCTGCTTCAAAAGAAGAAGGTAGACTTCTGCATCGACAGTCGGTCAGCTTTTGTCCTCTAACTATACTATAACCGCGGACCTGAACTGAAGCCATAACGAGTTCGCTTCGTAGTTTCAGTCCTCGAATCGAATTGGAAAAGATTCCAAAAGAGTCGCATCGTTTCGATTCGTGCTCGAGCCTGTCTGATCCAGAGACGGTTTCGAGGTCGGATCTGAATTGAAACAAAATACGTGAAATTGTTACCGTTTGCATCTCCGGCAGAGGAAAGTAAACAGCAGAGGAAGGGCAGACACGTACGAGCCAGATGCGAATGGTGAAGCGTAAGACTGTATATCTAAATGCGATAGCGAGATATTTCGATATTTCCTCGAGATCATCTCGCGCTAGGAGAATATAAAATTTTAAAGGAGAACGCGGTAGGACGCGATATTCACGAATTCTTCGGAGAATAAAATGCCCAATTCGACACGTGGCCATTGATATAATTTACGCGAATATAGGATCAACGGAATTCGCTTTTCGTTTCCGGACAAATTTCTCCTCTCTCTCTCTCTCTCTCTCTCTCTCTCTCTCCTCTTTCTCCTTAGACGATTTTTTAATCTCTTCGGAAGCCTTCGCGATATTTTTAAGAGAGAAGAGCATTTTCGGGTGTTGGCGCGAGCCGCGTTCCGCTCCACTCTCGCATCTAATTTAGCTGTTCGCCACGAGCACATTCCCGACACGTATGGCGCGAGATTCTCGCACGCGGAGTGACAAGAAGCGTCGCGCGACTCTCGCGCGAACGGAACTGCCTAAAGTATCCACGACCGATCAATGGCTCGGGCCAATTATAATTAGTCCGTGGCAACTCACGCGAGGCACCGCGATCCATGGCTCTCCTCAGCATGTTGACACTTTCGAAAATTTTGGAATTTGGAACTTTGATCGAGCGTAAGCCGGATTACTGCTCTTTGAGTTTATATTGAAGAGCTATTACGCTAACGACAACTTCGCTTTATAGATTGATTACGTCGAGTCAACCTTTCGACGAAAGACGATGAAAGGGGCAACGATTACGCACGATAATGTCTGACGACAAGAAATATCGCACTTGCACGTCGCGTTTTCATCCTCGTGATCGTAATCTCATCTCTTCTTTGGTAATATTTTATCAATCTCATCAACGTAATGTATCATGAGAATCTTTGCATCATTTATCATAATTATTTGCATTGAAGAATACATACAAATAATTCTATTGAAAATTGATATCTTTACGATTATTATACGATTATACGATTATACGATTATACGATTATACGATTCAATAATAAAAATCAAACAACATCTTCGAGTTTGATCTCACGATACTTCGCGGTACCGCAAACTCGATCGTGGAGAGCCGAAAATTGCGTGCTTTTTCACCTTTAGCCCGACGGCGATACAGAGAGATACATTCGTATGTATCAGCTTACCTGAGGTAGGGATTGCCATATGTCGCGGAAAATCGTGGATCGATCACCGGCGTTGTCTGCGGGGTCGAGGTACCCAGGTTGGCCGAGCTGAGCCCAATTTTTTTCGACGATAAAATACCGCCTGACGGTATCCTGCTCAAGGACTCACGCGAGGCACCCACACTCTGTGTCGTTGGTGGCATATAATCGCGGGTATAATCAACGTACGGCACGTAACCATTGTTGTTACTGCCATCCTACGAGAACACATGTCACAATCTCATATGTAATATTACAATAGAAAATGCGTCGACGTATGTAATCGTTTTCGAATTCGAATGTTTTCAGGAGATACTCTGATAATGTCGACGAAAATGTCGAATGCAGACGTGTCCGAAGACACGTGGGATCAATGTAGGATCAACAGTTTATCATCAAGTTATTTACGTTATTCTTCGGCGGGAAGGAAGGTTCGGTGTAATCGGCGCTGTAACGATAACCGGATAACGGATTCGGCACCGGTCCAGCAAGCGCCAAGGCGTTTACTCCTCTGGTACTTCCTTCGCCTTCGCTGTCAAGAGCCGTGACACTTTCCGCATTGCTAACACTAGATCCCGCTCGGATGTCTGCTTTGACATCCGAGAGGTTGCTGCTTCTGTCGCTTTCTCTATATCGATCAGCATTGGAATCCGTTTCCTCTGTACAGATAAGAAAAGAAATATCACAATTGGCGCAACGCGCAATTCGCGTTGATCTCTAAAATGTGAAAAATTAAACATTTTTACTCTAGAGTAGTCATTTTTCAAAGAGCGTTTTATATAAACAAAATAACATTCGTCCTTCAGAAACAATTACTTACGCATATCGGTCTCTTGAGTCTGCGTCGTCCGCGGCCGTGGCTGCTTAATACGGTCGCGACATTGTAGAATGAGTAAAATTATGACGCCAACCAGGATCACACAGATAACCAGTCCACCGATGGCCAAGATCAGTTGCCAATCGACTGGAATCAACGCTAAGCGTCACAGCTCAGTTAAAATCTTGTTTGCCAGATGAAGAGGAACGCGCGCTGCTTATTAATATACGTCCGCTTTAAAAGCGCGATATCAAATTCCGGATCACGTCTCGCTCCTGAATAAATGATTCACGTCCAAATGTATCACGGCGTTTAACTTTGCTCATCTTCGTACATAAACTACGAGTCTTATTTTAATCATCATTCAGAAAACGATGCGACATTCTTCGACATGTGCCACCTTTAACGCATTCTTCTTTCCACAAATTTGTCTTTTTCTGGGGTGAAACGAGGCAACCGAGATTGGACAATGTAAGCAACTTATGATGTCCTAACGTACGCTTAACGATGAGTCACTTATCGAGCGTGTCTACTCGATGGCACGCGACGGCCAAAGTAGTTTGCAAATCATTAACCGGAGAGTTGGCTGCGCAAATGAGCTGATCTAGAATCTCTCTGAGCCTTTGCAAGTACGACCGGCGACAAAGCTTTCCGTCGTGACCGCATTACGGTTACAAATTGCGATCTCCCGAGGCGTGGTGAAAGTTTCGTTGCAGAAAGATTCAAATTATTACGTTGGTCAAAAATATCTCGTCCGATTCCGCATTCGGATGCGCTATACGCAGATCGCACGTGGGCGTTACCTTCGTGGCAAATAAAAATATCGATCCTCAGGAAACCTTATTAATTCCTAAAACTTCAAGTATTACGACGAACGATAATGAGCAGCGTAGAGCGGCCACATTAAGCCACTGAACAAGCGAGATATCTAAATATTTCACTTCTTTAGCTCTTGAATATGCGTGAAATATTCGCTGCATTTCGCCGGTGTTATCTCTCTCGAATATACGTCGGTAAGACTCTGGCAGTATTTCAAGCCGCTAATCATGCTCGAACTACTTTACGTACTTTCAATCTGCTTGGGAAAGTAAATCGATCTGTAACATCTGCCGTTGTATGTCGATATATTCATCTGCTTTACATTTGCTTCTATGAATTCCGTATATTTTTGAGGAAAAGAACGAATTTGTCATGTGGCACATCGTTCAATTATTTATGAGATTCGAACGTCGTAAATAATTCCCCGCATGCCGATGCGCGTTCATTTATGTATCACATTATCCTTTTGAAGAATTGATCTGGTCTCTTTGGTCAATTCAAAAGTGACTTTTAAAAATAAAGATATTAATAGTTAATTAATCGAGAAGTGGCAATTCCATTACAGCAATAAAAATATTTACGCTTTTATGCGCTTGATTCCTACGTAAATAAATAGTAGCAGCAGTATTTATGATACGAAATATACATACAGAGATGTGTAAATTATCGTATACCCATACGTGTACGATATTTTCATCGATTTACTATCACGCTATATTTTTCATTTACCCTGCTATGGCGCTGTAACGACTTTAATCGTTAATATCATGTGATCGTAAAATTAAGACTTTCATGTCTACTGCCGTAGAAGCAATATCTTTTCTTCATTTTAACGAGTCCGGGCGAGATAATACAAACGTGAGTTATGTTCGTCTGACATCCTCCGCGAGCCTGAAATTACATGTTTATGACGACGGTGTCCTTGAATTATGGGAACTGCATCGGAACCGTGCAATCGATGCTATCATTTTTTACACCGGCAATACTTTACACCTTAGTTATTATCATTTACGCTGTTATTACACGATAATAGACTCTAATACATGTACTTTGTTCGTAACATCAACTCGTTCATTATATGTATATCAAGCATGATATCGAATCATCTAAATTCGCTCTGGATACTTAACCTTTTTCTATAAACTTTGTAAACGTTTCAACCATATTAATATTTTATAATTAATGTTTCCATGAAACATATTTCTCAGTAATCCTTCCTTGTAATCGCGTGAAGTTGCCATCATCGCCATCAACCGTGATGATGCTTTTTAATCACCGGTCAGTTATGTCGAATGTCGATAGCATTCTCGTGCCTTTTTATCTATCTCGAGTGAATTTAGCTTGCTGATGTGTCGAAAATATCGAATTTAGTAATGGATCGATATGTTATTTGCTTTCCTTACCGATAATTAATGTGTCTTTCGATACGTAGATTCATTTTCCTCGGGAATTTTTCATAGTCGCGTGAAGTTAACTGTGATCGTACGATAAAGATTTTCGATAATCAGTTCACATCGAACGTCGCCATCGAACGGCGATCGCTCCGCGTTTTCGCATTTTTTGATCAGTCTTGGACAAAGTTCGCGTATGAATGTGTGTCGAAATCGTCGAATTTACTAACGGGCGACCATTTTGGTGTATTATTCGCTTCAGTCGAGCGTAATTAGCACATCTCTCGATACGCGTAATCGGCGCCCGCACTTTGCGTTCCATTCGACACATTTTTTGCGACGCATGAGCTGCGTGAAGTTAATCGCGTGAAGTTGAGCGCGATCGCGCAAGTAAAATTTTCGATAATCAGTTCACATCAAGCGTCGCCATTGAACGATCGAAGCGCGATCGCTCCGCGTTTTCACACTTTTTTATCCATCTTGCGCGAAGTTTGAGTATGAATGTGTGTCGAAATCGTCGAATTTACTAACGGGCGACCATTTTGGTGTATTATTAGCTTCGATCGAGCATAATTAGCAGGTCTCTCGGTACGCGTAATCGGCGCCCGCACTTTACGTTTCGCTCGATGCATTTTTCGCGACGAGCCGTGTCAAATTAATCGCGTGAAGTTGACCGCAAACGTATGATCGAAATTTTCAAACGATCAGTTCACATCGAACATTGAATAAGCGAATAGCGAATATCGCTCCGCGTTTTCGCGTTGCTTCACGCTGTTTTGCGCAAAGTTGGTGCATAAACGCGAAATTTAGTGACGGACGATCGTTTCGATGTATCGCCCGTTTCGTTCGACCGCGATTAACGCGTCTCTCGATACGCGTGATCGGTGTTTGTCGCTTCATGTGTGACGGGCGTCGCGTACGTAGGATCCATCCGCAGGATGCTCTAATCGCAGTGTTTGCTCGTCAGGAGTATCGCGAGTGCCATCCAGCATCGAGGAGTATCGAGAGCAGCAACGAGGAACCGTCGCATGGATTACTCGAGACAAGTGATCCGGCTTGCACAGATTACTCGGTTAACAATCGACGCTCCGGTATCTTCCGGACGGAATATTTCCCGGAATTTTTCAAAAGCGACGCGTCAGCTTGATAGCGTCGTCTGCACGCCTATTTGTCCGTGAATCGTGTATTATTGGAGAGTGTCGACTGGCATCGCGAGTGTCACGGAATCGAAAGTGCATCGTGATCGCGAGTACAGGTAGCAGAGTCAAGAAGAATCAAGACTCGGGAGACCTCTATCGGATTAATCGAAGACGGCGATTGCGCTGCTCGCCTACGTTCAAGTGGCTGTAAGTACCGTTTCTCGTGGAGTTTTAACCTAATACCGCGGTGTACCGCGCCGTTCAATAATGAATAGGTTTGACGGAATCAATGGGATATTTTTCCCCGCAACGATGTAAATCGTTTATCCTTCACAAAAGCGCATAAATGATTAGGAAGAATGTAAAAAAAAGAGGATTTTGCAAAATGAACGTAAAAACACGAATGGATAACGAATGGACGTCGTACGGTTTAATTCGCAATGAATTCGTGGAAATAGAAATCGTACACGTAAATGGAAAATAAATCAGATTAGATGCCTGATTCGATGAGACATCGCATGAAAGCTACAGAAAACTAGTCGGTAGTAAAAAATAATTCAAGCGTATTAAGTATCTCGTTTTAAAGTCTCAAAGTGATTTAACACGCGAGAACGGTTCTTAAATCGAGTTACTAAATATTTAATGCAAATATATTCGCGGCAGATCGCGCGGAGAGAGAGAGAGAGAGAGASAGAGAGTCTCGTAGTTCGATAAAAAAGAAACATGACTCTCCCGCCAACGAATCTCGCGTTATCTTCATTATCAAACACCGGGCTCGTAATTCGCCCTCGTAATTCGCCCTTGTGCGAATGCGTTATCGGTGCGAAAGTAAGACGTTAGCTACACACGAGACTTACTGTGCGCCGTTAGCTTGATAATAACGGAATCCGTGCCGAAACTGTTGGTGATGGTACAGTTGTAATCGCCAAAGTACGTCGATATGGGATCCAGCAGGGTGACAGTGCTCACCACCCTCTCGCCCATGTATTCCTCCTGCACGTAGAACGGCGTATTGTTGGACGTGAAATTGAGCTCGCGACCGGCAAAGCTCCACGTCACCGATTCCGCTTTTGGCACGGATACGGCGGTGCACTTAACCTGGGAAGCAAATCGGGGAAAAAGGACGCTTGAGTGAAAAAAAATTGCGGTTAAGCGCGCTTAGTATCCCCTCCCTCTCCCTCCCTCCCGCYCGTCAGCTCCCCCGCGGGGGCTCTCATTCCCGTCCCCGACCGTGGCCGATCCGCGTTTCTCCCTCCGAAAGTGTTTCGAGTATCGGCAAAGGGAAAACATACAAGGGAGACTGCATCGTTGCATGAGCGGTATGTCGGCGAGAGATAGCGTGTATAAACGTACGAATATACGAAAACATTGGCGAAACGCATCGTGGACGACCTCTTGGTCTACTTCGCTACTTCGCTGAACGCGCGAGAAAAAAAGCAAAAGCCCGCCCTCGACGACGATGCGATGTCCGCAAATACGTAGACGCGCGTCGTTTTTAAACGACGTCGAGATGTGATTTTTAGCGCGAGACCAGACCGAAGGACGAACGCGCGCGCATCAATTGCAAGCGGATGCTTGTTTGTTCGCCGTTTAAAATAATTACGAGGAAAGAAAATTAATCTCCGGGCGGACACACCTTTCTCCCGACGCGTTTCCCGACAGGCTCATCATAAGCTCATCGGGAACTCATCGGGCCCAACCCCCGCTCGGTGCCGATTATCCGTGTATCATCCGCCTTGTAAATTCTCGAGCGTGTTTTTATGTCGCGGATAAAGCTAAATTATCCAGAGTAAATTATACTGAGTGCTTCCTGATAACTGCTGCTGCCCGTGGCTCAAAAGACCTTTCCGGTGGCGTTGGTTCCATGCAATAATAATTCATGATACGTGCGCGGCGGCGGCGCGAGGAGGAGGAGGGGAGGAGGAGGAGGGGGGGGTGGAGGAGGAGGGAGAGGAGGAGGAGGAGGATGGGAGGAGGAGGAGGAGGAGGATGGGAGGAGGAGGAGGAGGATGGGAGGGGGAGGGGGAGGGAGGAGGATGCGCGGGACTGGTGGCAGCACTCAAGAAAATTACGCGCGGGGGTCGCGTCTCTTTACGCTCGATAGCGCGACGACCGTCGTCCCTCGCTTCCCCCACCACTCGCTCGCGCGCGCGCGCTATCGATAATATTTAGTCGGCCGCGGGACGGTCGTCGAGGAGCATCTCTCGTTGTAACATACCTTGACCACTCCTTCGTCGGGCACGTACTGGATCCTCTGCGACACTATGCTCGGCGGGGCGCGAATGTAGATGTTGGCATAGCCGGTCAATTCCGGGAAGCCGGGTACGCGAGCCTTGCAGTAGTAACGGCCGGCGGTGTCCGGGCTCACAAAGACGCTTATGTTCGGGCTGGTGGCGACCGTTCGTTCCGAGTCCTCGTGAGTCCACAGGATCTCCGGCGTCGGATTGCCGTCTACGTCGCACTGCAGGATCTCCGTGGCGCCGTAATGCGTTTCCACGGAGACCGGTGGGTGCCGAAACTGCGGGCCGTCTGAGCAGGGAATTCAATTTTAAACCCCGGGTCAGTTCCCGCGAAATGAACCCGCGGAAAAACGTTGCCGCCTTATATACCGCGCGCGCCGTCTATTTTAGCGCGGCTTATTTCGGGCGCGCGGACGGACGGACGCGGCGAGCGAGAGCGTTCCCGCCGTGCGCGCCGCTACGCTTTTATATCATTACGCGATTGCGCCTTTAATATACTTGCTTGTAAGTGCTTTAGGGGAAAACGGAATTTTCTTTTAGCGCGGCTTTGAGCGGCGCGCGCGTGCACGGAACGCGCGCGCCGTTCAATCTTGGCGCGCGATTGTATCCTTAATCCGCCGTGTGTTGGACGTTGGACGAAACGCTCTCTCGAGCGAGAAGGGAATTATTTTCGAATGCCGAGGAATTGAATCCTGAAATTTTCACGCGGATTACCGAGACCACGCGAGATCGGCGGAATGGAATATTTAAGAAGCCGGCTAAACGAAAAATTCACGGGAGAATCCTCGCGCGCGTTTGAAAGTTTCCGCGAAAATATTCATTCTTCCTCGATCTGATTAGCCCGCGCTGATTAAAGCGCGGGATCAAGCGTGACACTTACATCTTATGTCCAAAGTCTGGCTCTCCTCGCTTTTGCCGACGTCGTTGGAGACCTCGCACTTCACAGTGGCGTCGTGCAAGTCGCGAGTGGCATTATGAATAATCATCTCCGTCGTGTAATCCCCGATCACCTTCTTCTTGTTGATGAACCACCTGAAAGAAGGCAAGAAAACCCTGCAGATCCCGCTCGACGAAGGAGCGTTGAATTGAAAATTTCCTCACCGCCATGATAATTGGAGCATTTCGCGAGCGCGCGTAATAAGCCGGCATCGTCGGTCGGTCGACGAAAACCTGCTGGATTATCAGACATTTTTCACAGCTCGCGTATCGCGCGCGTTTTGTTCCTCTACCGTTCTAACTTTATCGCGCTGCTTTCTGCTATCTCTCCCGCCGGATCAATACGACTTTTTAATAGTCGCGTGATGCAGCCGTACGATTATTCCTGCTGGCACGACGAGCGCGCGTTTCCTCCTCCTGATGCTGCTATAAAATGCTTCAGCCTATCCTTAAATCGGTATCTCCTTATGCGCCGCTTCCCGATAAATTTAAACGCTCGCGCGTCTTCCCGACGAGCGAGCGCAACTTTCGCTTTTGTACTTTTACGATCCTCGCGTTTGATATTATCGCGCCGATTGAAACTCCAACTTCCAAAATAACTCGGAATTAATTACGGTCTCGCGTTACTCGCTACCATTTCACGAATTCATCTTCGTCCCCTCCCCCTCCCCTCCCCCTCCCCCTTCTTCTCTCACGCTTATAGCTTGGCCTTCATTAAAAACGATCGGCGTGTCTCGATTCACGCCCCGAGTAATCGGGAAAGCAAATTGCCCGGGGGGAGGAGGGAGGGAGGGAGGGAGGGAAGGAGGGAGGGAGGGGGAGGACGCCCTTTGCAAATGTCGCGGCGTATTTCGAGGTGTTCGTACGCGTGCTTTGTAGCATCTCTCCTTACCGCCAAGTGTCCCAGCCTCCGCCAGCGAGGGCGTCCTCACCAAAGATCCGAGCGATTTATCTCAAGCATCGTTTGGCCGCACAATCGACGAAAAGAGCCCCGGCCTCGTCGTTTCGAATGGTAATAAACGGGCTGAGAGCAGACTGCGCTTTTCACAGCGCGGCGAAACGGCCTTCGCGTACAATCAACGGCGAGGAAAGAGAGAGAGAGAGAGAGAGAGAGAGAGAGAGAGAGAGAGTGAGGAGAGAGGAGACCGAAGAGGGAGGACCGAATCGAACGGGGACGGCGACTTGGCGAGTTCGTGTGTCTCCAGCCAGAGAGAAACCGTGCCCGCATCGTTCCTTGCCCTCCCCCGTCCCCCCGATCGCGTCGCGATCGATTTTATCGAAGCCGTCCGACCGACAATTTAGCTCGTAAAGATGCCGGCAGAAGCGCGCTAACGTACATTCTGCGCGAGTATCGCGAGTGCCATACGGATTATATGGACATCCGAGTCATCTCGCACTTCCCGACGAAGCTTGAGGCTCCTTCGAAGTCTACGCGCTCTTATCGGCTGCAAGATCTTTTGAATATCTCGACTCGATGACGATGACAAAACGGGGAGAAAATCACCGACTTCCCGGAAATCTGACATTTACACGCGCGTATGACAAAAGCACATTGAACATTTTGACAGAGAAAGAGAGAGAGAGAGCTGCTTCCCGCAGCGTTCCTCTTTCAATGATTTATCGAGATGTTTTTTCAGAGAGAACGGCAGAGGATCAAGCTGTTCGAGTAAGTTCGAGTAAGACGGATGCATTAATTTGTCTACCTACGAACGAACGTACGAACGTGATGCTTTCTTGAGCACGACGTAATCCGTCGTCTGTAACGAGATGGTTGAGTAATCGATACGATTCACGGCGGATAATGATTTTGTCTTTTGTTATTCAATGCCGCGCAAGAGCAGTCGCGTCCCGCTCGATCTCGTCGCTGCCTCGGTTTTCGCTTGCGTTCGAATCTCTTTTACGGTCCGTGGCGCGACGAGCAGCTGTAAAAGCTGTAAAAAGCTGCAAAAGCTGTAAAAGCCGTTAAAGCGACTGGCAACTAACGTTTCGTTATCGTGTCCTACAACGTGTTCCTCTCGACTCACTTTCGACCGTTTCCCTGTCTATCCTATTATCCGCGAATTGCCATAAGCCGGTCGAATTCCTTCTTGTTTTTCTTCGCTCGACCGAGTTCCGATACATCCAAGGTCGAAGAAAGCAAAGCCGTTTCGAACACGAACACGTTCGCATCCGAATGGAAGAGCTTTCGATTCGAAAGGGTTGTCGGGGTTTCGGGGGATTGGGAAGTCGCGATTTAAAAATTGACAATCTCAATTTCCGCGGACGACACTTGCTCTCGCGGGCGTTTTCAATTACGCGAAATCAATCCGCGTAGCGTGAAACCAGGCAACGTGGAAAGAGACAAGGAATTTGCGGAGCCCACTGATATCCCACTGATTTTTTTCAAACAGCCGACAGGCTGTTGCGAGAGAGAAAGCGCGCATTTTCATGAACGACGAGGACGGCGGTGCAACACGCGCCTCCTCGAGAGAAACGACGTTTCCGGATTTAATCCGGGCAGCGATCCGATAATTTCGTGAATTAATACGACGCGTCATCGAGCGAGCGAGGTCCTTTTTTCCCGGCGGGGATGTTGCGTAACGAATAATTTAAAAGCAATCAAAGCGGGCCCGCTAGGTGAAAGCCGCAAACGCGCCCCGCGCGTTAACACGTGCGCGCGCAACGTCGTCCTGAATTTGACATTGTCCTCTTTGTGGAGGCGGCGATCGATCATCCGCCTTCTCTTTGTCGCTTGTAGCCTCGCGTGTACGAACAACGCGACTCACGTTTTGCTTACGCGCCCTTACGCGTTTGCCGCACCGACGTCGGCGTCGTTCAGCCGCGCCGACAGCGAAGCGATAGAACGAAGGGGAAGCTGGATCGGATATTTTCGAAGCTTCGATCGGAGCGCGAGTAACGACGCCGTCTGATTACATATTCTCGCGATTACGAATCCTCTGGCATCGGGAACTCGAAGGGGCATTATTCTGAAAGTGGAAGGA
The DNA here is from genome assembly GCA_020341155.1 of Eciton burchellii. Taxonomy (NCBI): domain Eukaryota; kingdom Metazoa; phylum Arthropoda; class Insecta; order Hymenoptera; family Formicidae; genus Eciton; species Eciton burchellii. The sequence goes on from JAHMML010000004.1 coordinate 1,695,249, forward strand.
GACGCGTCCGTCTGTCGCGAAACGCGCGCGTTTAAGAGAACGTAAACGTTCCGCTGTTCCGAGACGCGTTCATCTGTCGGACCTCTTCTTCCGGCCTCATCGATATCGCACTCGGCGAGCATAATTGCCGGCGAGCAACTTTGGAAATCCGATTCCAACTCTATCGAGCTTATCACGAGCCGAACGCGGTCGACCTAATTCGGAGTTCGGACCGCCGTGAGCCGCGAGATTTACCACACATTTTCCATGAATAATAATCGGCCTTCCAGATTCGCCAACTGTACGTTCCTCTTTCGCGTCGGCGTTTACGATTTCCGAAGATTTTCGATTCGTCCAGCTAAGAATCGAACGCGCGGAGTCGCGAAAAATGTCGACATTCCTTCCGTGTCGCTCGTGTCTTCGCTTACCTGTATTCCACGTCCGGCGGATTGGCCTCGGCGCAGCATTTGAACCTGAGCTCGGAGCCTTCGACGATGCGATCGATCTTCGACAGGGATACCTTCGGTGCGTAGCGCACCTGGAAACAGAACAGTCGTAAATCGATGTTCCTGGCACGCGTATATCGAGCACGACCCGTCCGATATTATTGTGCTCTCATCCCGGGCCGCGCTGCTGCGTGCGTAGTCCGGAATAATAATAGTGCATACCATTACCGCGCGTTTGAAATTTTCCAAGCGTTCGTTATATATTTCACAGGGGAAATAGAAGAGAGATATCCCGTAATATATTGTCGAAACCCGATATACTTTTCCGCAGTTAAACGAAATTTCAGCCGTTTACTTTCGCGTATTCGCGTATCCTGATTCCTCTTTTTTCCTCTCTCTCTCTCTCTCTCTCTCTCTCTCTCTCTCTCTCTCTCTCTCCCTCTCCCTCTTTTGGAAAGCGCTTATTTATTATCGCGCATCGTTTGAAGCTCCTCTAAAGCCGCTGCGTGATTCCGCGGATAATGCCGTGCTCGTATCGCGACGTACTCCAGCTTCGCTGTAATTATCTTCAACTATGAAGCTTTGAGGCTGAATAGAATTAACTTTGAAGGGATATATCAAAATAGCTAGTTTTTAAATAAATTCTTGCTCGCACAGCGGATATTCACAACTGCATTTTAATTCAGCTTAAAATTAGTTTCGTATATTTCGTATATTTCGATCCGAGTTTAATTCCAAAACTTGTTACGTGTGCTTTTATTATAAAAAGTAAAAGGAATATAACGCGTCGAAAAGTAATATCAAGATATTACGACACGGGATATGGTATTTGATTAAATTCGCTTCGGGCAGATATCGATCGAATTACATTAAATAATCCGTTAAAAGAGGGGCATTTTAATGAGACGCACGTCGGGACAGCCCCAAACCAGGCGGAAGAATCCCTCCTTGAAACGTATCGCGACAAGATAAGCGTGTCGAGAATCGAGCTTTATCGCGCGCGCATGCGCGGAGACGTATCGAGAAAATGCGAGAAAATACGCCGCGCGCGGGCTCGCTCGCGTAAGAATTGCTTCCAATTAGGACGACGGTGACGTCGAACTTATATAACTTATATTCGCACCCGTGAAAAACCCCGGGCAATATATCCGGCGCGGCGTAAAAGAGTTAAGTAATAACTCGTAAGGATTTTCCACGCGGCGCGGCGCGGCGCGTCCGTAATATCGCGCCGTCCTCGCCGTTGTCGCCGTCGACGTCGCCGTCGCGAATTCGAACGTTCCGCCTGGTAAAAATCTCGGTGAGTTCGCTTCGTTGCCCTTTTCATGAAACTATTTGTTCCCTTTGCCACTTCGGATAATGGAGTCTACATCTGCGAAGAAAAGAGAGCGGAAGTAGCACTCGCGCGCTCGCAGCACAGAAAGTTGCGCCGGCGGATGGCGATTACCGCGCGCGCTAACCGCTTCTCAAGACACGACGTTAATTATTATACGTCGCCTCGTTACCCTCGTTACCCTTCCCTCTCTCCCTCTCTCTCCCTCTCKCTCTCTCTCTCTCTCTCTCTCTCTCTCTCTCTCTCTCTCTCTCTCTCTCTCGCTCTGTCTCCCCTCCTCCTGGCCTTTTCCCCGTCCCTCCCCGTCCTGGCCGCGCTTTCGCGCGACTCGCGTTAATTTCTTTCTCCGGTCAGCGAGTAAAAGGAGCGAGCGAGCGAGCGAGTGCGCGCACGCGCGCGCGCGGTCGTGCAAGAGGCAGTGATTTTATTTCCCTTTAAGCGAGATTCCCATCTTCTGCCGCTTTTTTCGTCCTCTCGGTTTATTTTCCTCCGTCGACTGTTCGTTGATTCCGGCGTCTCAGCGAATCGACTCTCGGGATGTTATTATGCACGCGTATCGTATATACGCACGCATGTGCGCGCGCGTACGTGTAGATACGTATACGTATACGTATCTCTGGATACTGGCTTAGATCGAAGGAGCTTGGATCGCTCGTGCGACTTTAAATCGCGACCGAGGCCCGGCCCGAACCTCGACACGTACCTCGACGCGAAGTTTGGCGTTTTGCGGCGTGCGATCCGCCGCATTCTGACTTTGGCACGTGAACGTCGTGTTGTCGTGGTCCTTCCGCGGCATCACCCTCAGAACGGACTTCACCGTGTACAGCGGCCCGTTATCGAACAGCTCTTTCGTGGTCTTGATGCCACGGTGTAGCACGTTGCCGAGTCCATCGATCCACGTGATCTGCAAGAAACGTTACAGTTAAAAATAGCGCCGCTCAAGAAAACACCCGCGCAAGGGAATTGACCCGTGACCGGAATGCCCGTGGTTTTATTACCATAATGCCGGCCGCGATTCCTAAAAAGCCGAGGCCTTTTTCTCGGAAGGCCGCGACCCGTTTAGGGCCGTTAATTCGCGGCGCGAGCTCCGCGAGTTCGGAGCCCTCATCGGTGCCGAATTTCGAATTTTAATGATTTTTCAATTCGACGAGAATCGAACAAACTGAAAACTTCAACGTTCGCTTCGACGATTGTCCGTCGCGCGATTACGCCCAATTTAAATCAGCGCGTATTCCTGCCTCGGGAGGAAAGTCGATAGTTTCCGAGTTATCGAACGGCGCGCGATCCGCGCGATCAATTAATAACGAAGTTGCGAACGAGTTTCCGCGCATAATGCCGTAACATGATTGTTCTATCGGCCCTGTTCAAACACAATCGCCTACGTGCATGCGTGCGTGCATGCGTGCATGCGTGCGTGCGTGCGCGCGTGTCGCGGAAATCAGGCTTATCGGCTCTAATTAGACACCTCGTGCGGGAGTTGCCGCTGTTTGTTATCGATATGAGATCTCCGGACTGCAAGTGCCACAGCGTCCTTCCGCGTTAGGGATCACCGCGGAGTAATCGCATCTCCGCGCGCGCACGCATGCGATTCGCGATATTGTGGCACATTTGCACGATTTTGCAACAATCTGCCAGTTTTATCAGCGCGGCGTATATACTTTTGTTCCTCGCGATTATGCCGATCCTTTCGTTTGCCCGACTAATCAGCCGTTTATGCCTTGTCTCGCTTTCGTACGTGTCGATGAAATAATCGCGAAAGCGTCGACGTCGGGAGACACGCGTGTCGGAGAATCTCGTCGGAGAGAATGCATCGGGAATACATGGAGAGGAGTGGTCCGAGAGCTGGAAAGCGGTCGATTTCGAATCGCGTTTGAATAGCGCAGTAATTCATCCCGCGCCTGCGCAACGAATCGAAAAACTCTGCAACAGCGTTAACAATGCGGCGACAAAAATTCGATAACAACATTCGCCTGTCTATCGCGTAACTATGCCCAAGAGTGCGTGATATCGCGTTGCCGTAGTGTCGATACGCACTAGCGTATACGTAATGGCGATAATGCTGAAATTACGGCATACTGAGCGCGCGTTTCCGCGTAAACGAGCCAAGATACCGCGGAGCGTAATGGAAATATCGGAATCCGCAGCGATTTGCGCCAACGACCGCGTTGCGGAGCGGCCTTCCTTACGCAATCGTTGCGTGCACTTTCCGCCGATGCGTTCGCGCGCGGCGAGTTCGTTCAGTGGCGCTCTTCCAAGTGCGGTCTCCGCGGGAAATCGGTCTCGTCCGCTCTAATTAGGAGTTTCTGCGGTCCCGCGGTGCGGTACCATTTACCATTGTGTCACGAGCGCGAATCAAATTACCGCGCAAAGTGCATCCGCCTAAAACGAAGCCCGGGGGCGACGAAGCCGCGTGTGCCCTCTATCCTGCCCCTCCTTCTTTCCTCCTCCTTCTCCTCCTCCCTCTCCCTCCCCCGTTCCTTTTTTTTTTTCTTCATGATTTCCCCGTAATACGTAAGGGGCTTTCGTAAAACACCCGATGCAACCGCCGCGGTCGCGCCGCCGTTTAATGGCGGAATAACTCGCGATAAAAAAGGAAACGCGTGGGAAATCTGAAATGAGAAAGGATGAGGAGGGRGGGGGRGGGGGRAAAAGGAAGARAGAGAAAAGGGGGAACGATTTTAAAAGTGCCGCGTTAAAGAACGCGGCGTTATTAACGCGGCTGGAAATGCAAACGCCGCTCGTGAAAGAAATATCATTCGACGCGGAATCATTACCGCGGAACGCTCTTTCGCGTGACTCGGTTTTTATTTCACACACACGCGCACACGCGTGCGTGTGAAATAAAAGAGAGAGAAGGAGAAACGGAAGGAAGAGTATTTAAAATTTCAACGGATGCGACTCTCCCCTCCCTCGGCTATGATGGGGAGAACTAATCTCTGTTGGATGCTCATCCGATTTTCCCGGCCGTTTAATCGCCCAGTAACCAGCTTTGATGTTTTTACGCTATTTTAATACCGTACGCTTTAGCGTTCAGCATTCGATGCCGGAATGGAGAGATTCAGTTTTATTATTGAGGGCCGTATCGAGAATCGTATCGTAGAATATCCCCGTGGCGGTTTTCTCCGCTAAGACGAATAGATTCGCAACTAATAATTTCCCGTGGGCATCCACGGTGCCCCTCGCTCCCCGCTCGGCCAAGCCCGCGGCGGACAATAGCTCCGAAAGTGGAATTACGCGATGTAGAATAAGCGACGCCGCGGCGAGACGGAGAGAAAGCGCGTTGCGGTGACCAGGCAAGGGCGAGAGAGAAGAGCGAGAAATGCTGAAGAAAGACGGCAGGACGAACGATGGGAATTGCGCTAGTAAGTGCCCTATCTCGCCGCTGGAGCTGTTTAATTACTAGTTATCATTGAAAGGCAAACGGAGAGATGCGCGAGAAAGGGCGCGCGCCCGCGAGAGCGAGTTCGGGAAAGAGGGAGAGAGAAGCTGAAATTGGATTATGGCGAGAGCATTCGACTGCGGTGACTCTGAATTTCTAGCGGAATTACCCCCTCTTCCTCTTCCTCTCCCTCTCTCTCTCTCTCTCTCTCTCTTTCTCTCTCTCTCTCTCTCTCTTCCTTCCGTGCAATTCACCTAATGAAGGCCGATAAGGCCGCGATAGATTCAGCAATATCGGCAACTTGGGCGAAACGCCGACCGAACGGGCGTCTCCAAGGGGAGAGCGGGAAATAGCTTGTACATTAAGTCGTAAAATCGAGAGATCCGCATTTATTAAACGTTTCCTTACTTCGACCCTACCCTTGGCAGTTTTCGAGCCCTTTTTTGCCGATGCACATAAATGATACGATGCGCACACGTTGCTCGCCGATCGCGGCATAAATGATACACATGGCCGATAGGACGCGGCCTAATATAAAGGCAATATTAAAATGCCGCGTGGAGGAAACTCGCGGTATCTCGCAGCGGGAATTTCCGTCGCAGTACGATAGAAAGTTCGGAACTTTGGAGCTGTCGGGAAGACCAAGCTGAGAAGGAGGTCGAGAGATGCCATCGGGGTGAAAGTGAGCGGGTGGATGCGCGAGACACAATGATTCGAGAACAATTGTGCGAGAGTCGCGACAAGATGTATTCGGCTACTATTACTGGATGTTACTTAATATTAATTTCGAGAATGCACGCGGACGAGGATGATTCCGTAGTTACTCCGAGTTCGCGGGAATTATTTCGGAAAATTCTCCTGTTTTATTCATCCACGCAAACTTTTCTCGATACGCGAGATGCAGCGAGCGAAACGCCAACCACCAGTAGCGAGCGAAGTCTTGATGAATGATTAATTAATCCTTCCGATGTCATTTCCTCCGACGACGCGTAAGAATATCGCGTGCTTGGGTCAGCCTTTTTTCTTTCTCTTCTTTACCTTCTCAAGAATAACCTGATGCACCTAATCTGCGCCATGAGAATCGTGCGAAATCGTGTGAATCGTTGAAAATCTAAAAACGGAAAAGTCGCAGAAGCCGAGCAATATGACAGGCGAAGACTGGCATAATAGCTCCTAGTCGGTTCGATTATCGATTAACATTGCCAACATTGCCGGCTCGGTTCCAAGTTGATTTGTTTCCCAGTTTAAAGCGCAGCTTTACCGACATTACCTCGTCTCTCTTTCGGTTCCACACTTATTTCACTCAATTCTCGTATCTCAATTTCAATTTTACGCCGGATCAAATTAGGCCAGTGTAATTGGGGGGAGGGGAGGGACGGGGGCGGGCGGGACAAACTCAGATGCATCCGAAAATTGCGGGGGATCTATGATAACGAACATTCGTCTTTGCGAACTCTGGGAAACGCCGCACCTTTGCGGCGTGATATCCGCTCACTTCTACGCATCATAAAAAATTTCCGACGACACGGTACAACGAGAACGTGGCGGGGCGGAGCGGGGGGGGGGGGGGGGGGGGRGAAGAAAAAAGGGAGAAAAAAAGAGTCAAATATAAATGTGCTCTGGGCCGTTTGGCGCGAATCGCATTTGGCTGCAGATCTGCTAGCCTGCGGCGGCACATGGACCGATTCCGAAGGAGATTTCGACCCGTTCGAGCCTGCGTCGCTGAAAACATGTTTCATTCCCGCGATCGGCGGGAATCCCCGCGCGGGAATCTGCGAGGAGCTTCCGTTAAGTTCTCGTCGCCGAGAGCTAAACGCACCGAGACGCGCCGCACGTCGTCGTTGATAGCTTTCATCTATTATGTTGTGACGCCCCGTATGTATATTTATACGTTTCAGTCTGTGCGCGATAATGTTGCGCGATACGCTACACACAATACGGTGGAAAAAGCGGTTTAACGATGAAACCGCACGAACTTCACGCACGATATCGCGTGATTAGCACTCCACTCTTTTCCTCTTGCAGCGGCGCTTTCACCGATCCAACAATGCATCGGAATTTTGCCAGTAGCTTTTATTCCATTTTTCCGGCTCACCAGCGGATAACGTCGAGTCACGGCAATGATCGATTATGAAGGTAGCCTATTGTTTGATTGAACAGAATTGGACGCGCTAATAACGTACAAAGACTCGTGAAAGGCCTTACTGCCGAAAAATAAGCCTTCCAAATTGTCGGAACGACTGAAATTTGGATATTAAGCGCGATCGGTTTTAAGTACGATTATGATGATGATGATGATGATGATGATGATGATGATGATGATGATGATATCGGTAACGCCGGGGAATATCGATTTTATTTATTAATGAATACGCGAATGCGGCCTCGTAATAACGAATAACGCTCCGGCGAAATGCGATATTTTTTTACGGATTTTGCGCGATCGCGGATGTTGATAGTTTGGTGCTTCGTCGAATGAAATTTTTAAGAAGGACACACGCAATTCGCGCGCACGCGATCCGTCCGGCGCGACCAAGATTTCATGAAATTATCCCTTTAACTTATTCATCCCGTCATTTTATCACGTTGAATTAGCCCCATCGAAATTGCGTGAAACTCCTAGAATAGCGTTACGCGCGGATCTATATTCTATCGGATTTCAACGCTCGGACGTTTCGGCCGTTTCATCATTTAATGCATTCTTTTTGTGCATTGCAGAGATACATACGAAACGGATATTTTTTTCGCGTTTAAATATTCCGCGATCATTACTCGCGCATTGATTGCCCGCGCCGTGCCATTAATCATGGATCTGCATAACTTCAATTAAAAAGCACGCGTTTGCGCGGCATCGTGAAACAAATTTCATTAAATTCCTCGCCAATCGCTGAATTAACGTGCGCTAGACGCTCGCGATGCTAGCTTGGATCGTGTGCAAAGCGACACGCGGAATAATCCCTATCCGTATTCGTCCTCGTTGTAGGACAAAAAATCCTCAGCCGGACGGGGGTTGCGCCGTCCTTGGGATATTTTCATACTTGGTTCAACCGAACGCGAATGCGACGCAGTCGCGCGCATTTTTCAGTTCGATCATACGAACTGCTCGATGGCGATAACGAGTTGTCACGCTCGCCCGTTCGTTAGCGATAGCCGGCGATAGCGTGATTGATGCGCGATTCCTCGTTGAAGATGCAAAGTAAGCTTGCTCTCTCTCTCTCTCTCTCTCTCTCTCTCTCTCTCTCTCTCTCTCTCTCTCTTTCGAGCATGGACATCTCTGTGAGACGGTGGACAACCGACGAATGGTCTCCAAAGAGTTGTCTAGAACGTTTCTGGCGCGATCGCCCGCAGCTTATTGATCCGTCGATAGTTTCGTTAAGCAAATTGGTCGGCTCGGAATTGATGAAAGAACCGGCGCACAAAAGATCCCGTCCATTCTGCTCGATAAATGCCTCTCGGACACCCTGTAAATATTATCTCGCGAGGATGACGCTTTAATAGGCACTCGTAATAGCAAGCTATGCAGTCGTGATAACTTCCGACCTTGTTAGGACTTGCATAGCCGAAACTTGTGCGGCGTAATGAATGGAGATAAAGTGCGCCGTATGAAATTCCTAGGCGATACATTAGCGTAATGGAAAATCCTTATCTGCCGCAGAAGAGTAGTCGTTAAGTTTAAGCTCTTTTCATGTACGGATAAACGTTCCTTTGTCACGAGTATCATGGAAACACGTTTCGCAAGCTCATGAAGCTAACGAGAACTTTTTCCCGGCGTTACGCGCGGCTTGCTCTCGCCAAGCAAAACTCGACGCTCCGCGCGACACGTGACAGAATTTATCCAGTATTTTCTTTAATGGCATTCTATCTCCGGAATTATCAGCCAAAGTATCTCGCGTGCGTGTCGCGCTGCGCGTCGCGGAGCAGGTTTTGCTCTCCTCTCTTGAAGAGATACGCCGTCCCGCCATCGCGCGCGAACGTCCAGGCACGAATCTCGATAATTGGCAACGAAATCAAAAAGAAACCGCTCTATCTAATCGCGCAATCTACCTTTCCACGATGCGACTTCCCGCATCCTGAAATCCTCTCCCTCCCTCCTCCTCCGATCGTTGTATCTCGCCATGTTCACAAGTTCGGCTGGCGACAAGCAATCGCGGAAGCGATCGGTATTGACTGACGGGGCAGATATATGAAGAAGATACAAGAGCCAACCCACATAAATCTCAGCCTGGGCGAGCGTGATTCGAAGTTGTTTTTGTCGCGCGGAAGCCACGCGTTCTGCTGACTGGACTTGCCGGCAAGAAACGCGGCCACTGGCTTTCGGTGAGATTTTCAGGGCAGATCCGGCGATATTGGCCAAGCGTGTCACAGCGGGCCCGGCATCGGCAGCAGCCGATCAGGAATAATAAGGTGGAGCGGTATATTTTTCACGTTCCGATCCCGGCGATTACCACGGGCGAGAGCCCTCCCGCTTCGGCATTGTACGACACGAGCAACATCAGCTGCTGTTTACGTTCACGCGACGAAACAGTGGCGGATCACGCTTCGCCAGCTGGCCAGACGATCCGGGAAAGTTAATCGCGAGAGAGACCGGCTTTTCGCGCTCGCCAATCTGCCACGAGCGTGGGAATTTCATACGTGGACACGTTGATCCTTCTTTATGGCGGGGATCCATGATGATAACTCAGTCGGTCGCCGGTTAAAGCGTAGGAACCTGTCCGACTGCGCGTGCGAGAGGTATCTCCGTGTACACGCGCCATCGCGAATCGATCGCCAGCGAGATATCGCGTAATCGCCGCCTGAAATTGCGAGTGAAACGGCGCAAAGACGCGCTTTTTCCGCGCGAGGGCAAGAAGAGGACCGGTTCGATGCGAGATCGATCGTAATCCTCGAGGAAGCGCACTGCCCATCGCCCATCGCCCATCGCCCATCGCCCAGAGATTATTCGCCAAGTTTCCGCGCGCGATCGCGAGGCTTCCGAGGCTTGTTTTCACGGCGATTAATCCGGATTAATCTCGCGGCTAATCCTGTCGGCGTACACGTTGACCAAGGCGCCGGAAGATGCGAAAGGAGAAGAGCTCTCACCTCCGCGGGCGGTTTCCCGGCGACGCTTATGCATTCGATCACCAGCTCGCGATCCTCGGTCGTGACGAGGAAGTCTCCCTGTAGAATCTTGGGCTTCTGCGGCGGCACCAGCACGCTCAGCCTGGCGAATCTCGATCGTAAAGCCGGCTGTCCATCGTTCGTCGGCGAAGCCTGGCATTGATACGTGCCGTCGTCCTCGAGCTCCACCGGATATATGTGCAGCGAAAAATCGCCTGTAAGCAGTAAAAGGGAAAAACGTGCCGGATAAGTATCGAATGGTGCCTGAGCGTCTGCTCAGTCTCATTCTCTGATGTTTACGAGGGGGCGGGGATTCACTGCAAGCTCTTTCGATTGATCTTTCGGAAGATTACGATGCCGAGATGTTGCCGCTAATTAATCACTCGACGCCGCTCGAGTCCCAAGAATAATAAAACGTTCAACGTTGGAAAATCGGCGGCAAGGCGAGCTTCCGGGGATGCTTCCGTTCGTGGAAATTGGCGAGGAAACTCGGACTCGTTCGCGGAGCGCGTCCGCGTAAGGCACCAGCGGAGAAATAATATCCACATTACACACATGCGCGCCACATGAATTTGCAAACAATGGAGGAGGACATGGAAAAAATTGGTATCAGCGGCGGGATGCGTCACTCGCTTACGGCGTCGCGTCCGAACGCGGATGCGGAATTTATCGCGCGGCGTGCTTTTATTTTAAGCTTGTCGCGTATTCGCGTAAATCGCCAGGAGCCCAGCCAGCTCGATAACTACCATCGACGAATTAGAACGGGTTCATTCTACTGTCGGCAAGAGTCTCCCTCTCTCGCTCTATCTTTCTCTCTCTTGCCGCCCCCTCGCCGCTATCGTCATCGGCGCTGCCGATCTTCTCGTCAAATCGCGAAAATTCGCGCATTGTCTGTCGAGCGAAAGTGGCGTCGTTGCTCAAAAGTATCACGGGCTCGTCGATTCGCACCGAGTCGCGTCACGTATCACGGTAACGTATCGCGCTCGAATAAATCCGCGTCGTCTGCGCAATTTATCCCTCTTCTCTCTCTCTTTCTCTTTGTCCGTACGCGCGCGCGCATATGCCGCTTCCTCCTTTCGCACGCCGCTGTTTCTCTCTCTCTCTCTCTCTCTCTCTCTCTCTCTCTCTCTCTCTCTCTTTTTTTTCTCTCATTCTCTCTCTCGCCCCGTGCGCGCGTCCGTTTCTCTCTTCCTACGGATCGATCTCGAACGACGAATCGATGTCACGCATGCATCCAGATGTCTGTGACATCGCGCGTCATCGAACGAAACGCACACAAGGAGAGAGAGAGAGAGAGAGAGAGAGAGAGAGAGAGRGRRGRGAGAGAGAGAGAGAGAGAGAGAGAGAGAGAGACACGTTCCGCGAAGGGACGGGCGGCTCATGGTCAGACGACGGAAAAATGTAATTCAGTCAGTCTGGTGCGTGCGTGCGACGAGGGATAATTCCTGCGATAAATTGCATCTTCGCAATAAAGCCATCGGCCGACAGCGCCGACGTGTCCGAGCGGAGACGCTGAGCGCGGCGTCTCGCGCTTCGGGGTTGTCAGCCTTGCTTGACATTTAATGTCCTTGTATGCGCCCTATCGTTCATATTAGATACGATACATCACGTGATGATGAGCTGGACACTTGTTTTTCTGGTCGGAAGGAATTAGGCGTTTCTCAAAGCGTTGCTCTGCGCAATTAATCCAATTGCAGCCTTGCGGAAGGTGCGATCGCGGATGATCGCGTGGATAAGAGAAGCAATATCCTGACATTAGCGCGTCTCGCGAGAGTATCGATAAGCGAGAAATTAAAAGCGATTAAAAGCGATTAAAAGCAATTAACCGCGAATTACGAGACTAAGACAGGATACGTGACAGGCGATAACGTTCGTAATTTCCGAGATAAAATTATTTCATTAGCGCATAATTACCGTATGTATGTAAGCAGCTGCGCGAGCGCGCGCACCAATTATCGTATCGTTACAAAATTTATATGATTTAATTCAATACACCGTTCGATATCTCGATACCGCTGCGGTGCGCGGCATTAAATCCCACGGCCGGCCGTTTTTATCTCCCGTTAGGGTAGTTTACACCCCGCTTGGCGCGTCCCGACCACGCTGGCTTATGCCCGATGAAACGTACGTGAGCCGTTCGTAATACCGCGCGTTTCGGCCGTTAAACGTCGGGACGTTATCGAAAATAATTTCCCTGGGAAATTTCGCGCGGCGCGGGATGACGCGAAAAGCTCCGCCGAGTCACTCGACCGTGGCGGTCGCGCCAAAAGTAAAATTGACGAGTTTCCCTGCATTAATGATGAAGCGCGTGTTTTTCTTTTTTCCCCCCTTTTTCTGCGCCCCCGGTTGTCCCCTCTTTACTTTCTTTCTGTCTTTTTCCTCTTTTCTTTCTTTTCTTCTCCTTTTGTTTTTGTTTTTTTTTGTTTTTTTTTTTTTGTTTTTTTATTTCGTCCCCTCCGCGGCGGCATATTCACCCGCGCCATTTCCGTCGATGCGTCGATGATTGATTCAGCGAGCCCTTCGGGTCGCGCAGTTTTATCGAACGATATTACGTAAACGGAATTGAAGTCATTAACCGTCTTTCAGGCAGAATCAGACAGATCTCCCGCTTAAAGTCGGCTCTTGGAGCCGACAATCCTCTTTATCCGCGGTGATCTCTACGCCGTGACGAATTCCACAGGTTCGCCTTCCTTAACGCCGGGCTCTCGTATTCGGTCCACATCCGCGTCCGATCTGGTTACGTCTGCGATTGACTTTTTCCCAGTTTCACGGCTTGGTTTGCACGGCGCGGCGACGCTCTCGCTCGCTCTCGAATAACGGCAGCCGCGCGATCAAGCGGCGAGGCGCGCTTCCTCGCATCCGTCGTCCGCTCGCGGAAAGTTAAAAGCCAATTGAAAACGTGCATTTTCTTGCCAAGTGCAATTAACGCTTCTGCCAGGGGCCGCGTTGAATCAACTTTGGAAACTTTGACACAGAGCACGTCGTACGTACATAGACCCGTGTAATACCACGATAATTACTTGGGCTAGATATAGCACGCGTTATGTATCGCGATGTCAGTTAGGACGATCATCTATAATGCCCTCATAATCAGTGGAATTTACTTGGGCGAGCGTAACTTGGTAATTTTCCTGCTGCGAACTTGCTCGCTATCGTTTGCGCAGCTGGGATCGCGCGACTTTCTAAGACAACTTCCTCGAAAGATCCACATTTTACAATTTTCTTTTATGTCAAGTTTACTCGCTACGTTAGCCAGCTCCATGTTTAGGATAGCGTTCCACGTTTAAATCGCTAGACTTTGTTAGGATATCCTATTGTGCGAGTTGTACGGACGCGCGATATCGCCGAACATTGTTTTTCAATCGGCGTTTTTCGCGAGCTTCGGAAACATTCGCGTTCTCTAGAATTTTTTGTTGCTATTTCCATGTTGTTTTACCTTAACTTACTAGCAAAAATATCATGTAACAATGAATGTAACAATGATAGATACGCTATTCGGAAAGTAAGGTAAATAGAGAGAGAGAGAGAGAGAGAGAGAGAGAGAGAGAGAGAGAGAGAGAGAGAATGTCTCGAAAATGGAGAGGCTTGTTTCGCATCTGTTTTGTTATCAAGGATATCCTTTTTATGTTTATCGTTACACATTTATCTCTCGTTTGCTGCATTTTGCTGCCTGATACCCTTTACTTTTGAGCGATAATCATGCTGTCGCAGAGATGTGGAGGGTTACGGTGAATAGTCGAGCGGATGAGTGATGGCGACAACTCTCGCTATTTAGAAAACGTTGACGCATCTCGGTGTTAGCGGGTTAGAAAGTTTCACGAAAGAGATCCTCGAATGTTACACACCTGCGCGTCGAGGAAAGTTTGTTGCATTAAGCGTGAAAAATTATAATGCCGGGGAACTTTGACGCGCGGGCAGAGGCGAGGCGAACGTTGATTATATTAAAATTCTCGCCGAATTTTTTGAATAATGAATACTCACGGATATTCGGCGAGAAAGTGAGAAGGAACTCCCGGAACTTTCGTAATTATGGAATGTCGTCCCGTCTCGATGGCAGTAAACTTATCTCCGGCCCGCTTCTTCCGAGCGAGTCATCTTATTTTGATATTTTTATTAGCCCGTACTCGCTTTCAGTCCGCGTGCGATAATTTGAAAACATTTCCGACGTAGCCGGGACATTTCCGCGGGAGTCGGACAAAGGAGAGAGAGAGAGAGAGAGAGAGAGAGAGAGAGAGAGAGAGAGAGAGAGAGAGAGAGAGAGAGAGAGAGAGAGAGAGAGAGAGAGAGAGAG
>JAHMML010000004.1:1716647-1731158 GCA_020341155.1 Eciton burchellii
AGAGAGAGAGAGAGAGAGAGAGAGAGAGAGAGAGAGAGACAAGAACTCCGCCGAGAACGGGTACATCGAGCATGTAACAGAAGCGCCGGCGGGATGAGAGGKGGGGGAAGAGAGGGAGGGAGGGAGGGAGGGAGGGAGGGAGAGAGAGAGAGAGAACAGGGTGGGAAACGGGGGGAGGGTATCCGGTCAAGCGGCTGCGGCGCGTTTCGCAGCTGAATGCCCCGCGGCGAAGCGCGACAGCGTAGCGCAGCGCGGTGCAGCGCGCTGCCACTCGTGCGCTGCAATTGCTCTCTCTCTCTCTCTCTCTCTCTCTCTCTCTCTCTCTCTCTCTCTCTCCCTCCCTCCCTCTCTCTCTCTCTCCCCCCCTCTCTCTCTCTCTCTCTCTCTCTCGTTGCACCGTCACCGGCGCCCGCAGCCGCAGCCACCGCCGCCACCGATCCTATTGATCTATGGTAGAACCATTAACCATCGGAGCGTGCACCGAATGTTTCGGAACTAATTTAAACTTGGCCGCTTCTCCGCCCGCGGCATACACGACGTCGAGTTAAAGACGTCGGCGTGTCGCGGCCCGCGCGCGCCGACGATACGCGCGCATTTGCCCGCCGATTAAAACGCACGCGGGGACACGCTGGGATTCCCGCTACCGGAATCGCCCTCCCGCCGATTCGGAAGTAAACCCCCCGCGGCTTTTTGCTCGGCCCGAAGAGAGAGAGAGAGAGAGCCAGCGCGAGGCGTTCGCCGTTTCGCGTGACCGGCTCGGCAACGATAATACCGTTAACGAATGGACGAGATTTTATCGGTGAATTTTGAGTTGCTCGGACATTGAACGAAGATGAGGATCGCGCGGACTGTTAAAGAGCATCGAGCATCGTGCGTGTCCCGCGCACCCTCTCCGTACGCGTTTTTTACTACGTACAACGGATAAAGATTTTATCGCTGAGTTTATGTTAATAGCAGGTCATTCCTCTCGGCGACTGCTCACTTCCCGACATTACCGACGACATACGATTTAACGCTATCGGGTTCCGATAAGCGTTTTTAGAAAAAAAGGACACGTGGTATCTTGCTGCGTAAAGATTGTGTGACCGATGAATCACTCGCTAAAATCAATCCCGTTCGTTGTACACTCACATCGCACACATAAGGGGACCTGGAAATGCTTCGGTTCTCCCTCGAACTTTTGATCGGGTCGGGCGACGAAAATGTTGATTGAATTGTTTTCGCAGCTAAGCTAATCGTGTAATTGCTATCGGCGCAAGAGTGCCGCACGTGCGATGCTTGGCGCTAATTGCCCACGCGATCGTTTCCCTCGTAACTTTTGTTCTCTACTCCTCCTCCTGAGAGAGACTACTTTTAAACTGGGGGAGGGCTTCTCTTTTTTTCCCGCCCACGCATCAAGCACCTCTCGCGAAATAACTCGGTGTGGGGTTTCAGTTTTCGCGACTCTTTGCCGCGAACCTATACATAGCTCGGAGCTGAAAGAGATCCCCGTCAAAAAAGAAAAAAAAGAAAGAAAAAAAAAAGAGAGGAAAAAGAGAAAAACCAACGACAACAAGAACAACAACATCGCGGTGCATGGCATAGAGCATGGCGTGCTAAACCTGCAATAATTTTATGGAAATCAGTCGTTGCTGCCGCGGTGTACGTGCCCCGCAGACGACGAGGCACGCTTACACGCCAACAGAAGAATGAACGAGAACGAAGGCATCGTGCATCGTGGCATATAGTTACAAGTATATCATGGCTTCTACGGCTTAAACTGGATTTCGAACGCGCGCGCGAGCGTTATCGTTCCGACACACCGCGATCCTTGGCCAACTTGACACGTATACGCACCGGCGTTCGGCTTAAGAGCATGGTGCCACCTGTATCTAACCCCAACGCGTCGAACAACGCGTCATCGTCGGCGATTCCGCGACGTCCCGTCGTAAATAACGGAACGGCCGCGCTTTACACGGCCGATCGCGCGCCTCGTCGGCAGATTTACAGATATCGCCGGTGAAAAAGTGATATTCCCCGACAGCGTGCGTTCGTGGGATTAGCACCGACGCGAGTAACGACCGAGAACCCCGAACCTGCGACCCTGCATCAGTAGCAATTTCACGAGTCAAATAAATATAGTAATGCGATATTCCGCTCTGTTTATTTTGTTTTCTCTTTTGCGTCCTTTTCTCTTTTCTTTTTCTCTTCTTCCTTTCGCTTTTATTTTATCGGATTAGGAGTATATCGCCGGACGCGCGATGTAATATTTTTTAACATATTGTGAATGCAGGAAATGGAATATCGGCACGATACGATATCGCGGGATCTCTCTATCTTTGCGAGCCCGGCGACTAATCCTACGACCGGCATATACCGTAACCGAAAAACGAATAGAAATAAAAAAATAAACGGGCGGGCTCGCATGTTCCAATATGCCGGCGCGCGCCGGCAGGACTGCTCCGCGAAACACGTTACAAATTTTGATTGAATAAACGTTGGACCGTTTCGCTCGCCGCGCGCTGATTTCCGCGGAATTAAATGACGATTGCCGGGGAGGGGGAAGATGTGCCGGACTCGGCCCAAGGACAATCTATACGCCGGAGCGGTCGAAATTCGACATGCATGAAATAAACCGGCGACTCGCCCTCCCGCGCATGAAAAAACTTCGCTTTATCGCGCATTGGTTAGATCGTGGCATTAATGAAATTGAAGGCTCGCGCAACATCGTTTCCCGTTACTCCATTGTAGTCCGTGCCGATTCTCCTTTATTCGCTCGCTCCGTCGACCGCTCGCTTATTTATGTCGCCATTTCCCAGGCCGGGAAATAGCAATAAATCCCCGACTCTTGGTAACACGCGATCGAATCTTGCATTTTTCGACCAATTGATTCGCTCAACTGGCCATCTCATTGCGTACGCGCGTTGCGGTGCGCGTACGTAATTTTGGCGCGCATTTTTACGCGCGACGTAGCGCGTTTACGGAGAAATCGAACGTAATAAATCACGGCTCTCCGGGCGAATAACTCGCCATGGCCCTCGCATTAATTTCTATGCGATCCAGCCCTGTCGTTATTGCTATCGCGATGCGCTGTCCGCGCTAAGAATATTTCATTCGGGCGTGCTTTGTTATTCGCGAGCGGCGCGAGTTTATGCGCGAGCTAACCTCGTCGGTGTCTCGTGCGGCGAGGCTAGAATCGCCGAGGTCTCTATTTCACCATCGGTCTTTCATTCGTCGACGCGATTTACGCGATTGGCTGAAATTTCGCAGTGCTCGCCCTCCCGAATTAAGCCGTCCGCGTGAGATTGGGGTATCCGTATGAAAAAATTCCGCGACGAGGAATCTCGAACGCGCCAGACTGCACCATCCGCCGAATGCACCATCTTGCGCGCATGCGTAAACGTTTGTACACACGTATGAGTACTCGTACGTGTACGAGGCGGGCGTTACGAGTGCAGCACGCGGCATTTTTCAGTAACTCGTTAAGAAACTAATTTAACTTTGCAGTAGCTTTTAATGCGGATCTGTATTGGCTTTATGCGACGTAGCCGTGGGCGCGAGAGTAGCTGTGGGTCCATCTTTGTTTTAAAACGCTCCAACAAAAGCGAGCCTCTTCCGGAAGTGCCGTGCAGAGTGAGGCGGAAATCATGATACAAGAGAAAAGGAGGTCATTCCGCACGTAAAGAGGAAGCTGAAAGTATAAAATAAATCCTTTTAAAGTCGGCTGTTACAACAGCGGCTACCAAAGCGCGAATGAAAAATACATTCACGCATATCGTGAAAAGAATTGAAAAGAACCGAGTTTATCGTTAATCTCAATTGATTAAGTTTCAACGTGCTTTCCTTTCGTACTTCGTCATTCGTGTCACTCGTCACAACGGTCTGCACGATGACATTCGCGTACGCGGATATTGAAAGTGACCCGGTTAAGGGAGAAAGAAGAACCGAGCGTCACAGAAATTTTCTCTTCTCTTAAAAATTTTCTATCAACATTTTCACGATAGAAAATCACTCTCCCTTCAATAGCGCCTCTCTAGCATCGTCGTATTATCATCTCGCACGCTACACGCTTCTCCTTATCGTATTATTTACGTTACTCTCGTGAATTTACCGTACCCAGCTTCATCCCTCTTCGCGTATTACGTGCGGGTGGGTACGCACTGTGCTTTGTGGACCTTTAAGCGACATGATACGTGCATTTGTCGCGCTCATGGACATGGCAATGTCCACGAGCGAACGTGCGTAGGCCCCCCCTTTCTTTTTTTCTTTCTTTCCTTCTTCCTTCCTTTTCTTTTCTTTTTCTTTTTCTTTTTTTTTTCTTCATACAGCAAAAAATCGGTACCTTGCGGTGGAGAATTGAATTTGAACGAGTGAACGGGTCAGCGGCGTATTATTGTGTCCACTGATGTAGTGTATATTTCAAAATAATCCGCCGCCGTTGAAAAGCGTGCTTCCATCAATAAGAAATTCAAGCGCGATTAAGTTGGCGGCCAGTCGAAGCCTGCCGGTCGAAAAGCATCAATATTACAGGGACGATTCGCGACTAACGTACAGCGTACGCGCCGTGCGACTTGGACTTTCCGCGAGTGGAGAGGAACTTTTATACGTGGCTCTTCATGTATAATGTATCCGTTCGACAACGGGAATTGGGCGAGCTGTCAAGAACGGACGCGATTTCCCGCGACGCGATCGCGAGCCATTCCGCGATTCGTGACAATCCCGATTGCGTGCGATTGGAATGGAGGAGAGGGCGCATAATGGAGCAATTTCGGCGTAAAGATCAGTTTTCCGCGACGCCGTCTTAGCCTCCTCTCACCTTCCTCATCGCTGCCGATCATGGCGTATCGCTCGTATCCGGTGAGATTCCTAACCGCTCCCAGACCAAAGTCGTCCTTGGTCCATTGAATGGGTCCCTTCTGATCGAGGACCCGGCATGGAAGCGTCACCCGACTGCCAATCACCGCGGTTTGATCCATCGGCTCGATGGCGAATCGCTGATAAACTACTTCCGTCGTTGTAAACGGTTTCAGTGTCGACACCGGCACGGCCGAGGCGTTTGTCACGTTCGTAGCTACCGTTACCTCCATTGTCATCAGCAACGAGATGCAGATTATCAACGGCGCTGCTGTTGTCCTCCGCCCGACTTTTCTGCTCGCGTTCCTGAAAAAAACAGACAAAAGCGCCCCGTTAGATCCTCATCTAGATCTTGTCTCTCGATCGCTCATCACGCCCGATCGATCCGATCCGACGTTTCTCCTTGCAATTCCGAGAGAGGGAGGGGAGGGGGGAGGGTTGGCGAGCTACCGAACGAGAGAAATTCGCGCTCGATACGAGACTCGGCAGCATGGGGTTTCTCTCTCTCTCGTCGCGTTCCACGCGCGTTTCTTCCCCTCAAAGTTATTCGGGCCATAGTGCGGTTCCCCCGATTCCTTACTCCGCCGTTTTACTTGATTAATTTTTACAGCTCGGATTCAAGAACGAAGTTGATGAGGAAAGGAGACGATGAAGGCAATTTAGCATTGGAGACAAGAGCGCATTATGCGCGTACACACACACACACATACACACACACACACAGAGAGAGAGAGAGAGCATTACGAGAGGACGTCTTCCTTTTTACGGCAGCAATACAATTTCGCCGCGCAAATATGCGTCTTAACAATTAAACGCATTTCATGCGGGATATCAAAGGGCCGATATCGCGCCAGATGAGAAAAAGCGAATCGTGATCTTCACGGGTAAATAATTGAGAGATAGCTTTATACAGTCGAGCTGTCACTCGTCAACCATCGCTTCCTTCCATTAAGAACGCACCTATTCTTGAGAATCGATCGTTCTTCCCGTTCCTCAACGGGGGAATTCTTTTCATTCCGCGCGTCTCATTTGGTGACGGGAAAAGAGATTGCAAAGAGTCGATTAAATCTGTTGGAGCGCACGCTTTACGGGAGCGACGATCCTGCAATATTCGTGCGCGTGCGCGATAAACACACATTCGTGTACGTTGGTCTGTTTGTCTTTGCCGAGGCGAATGAATTAACCGAGTAAATTATTTTGACGTCATATATATTTTTCCGTGAACGGAAAATAAATCGAAAAGCGACGCGCGCGCGCGGGCGCGCGCGCCGTATTCAGCGCTTAATCATTGACTTCAAACATATAAAACTGCACATTCATTAATGTAATTATTAGCTTCCATTATCGTTTAACGAACGGAGAGCGCGCGCGGCTTCGGTCAACCGGTTCGCATCTCGATCGTTTCACCGGCCGTTTAATTATCGCCGTGTCGTTTATATTCAGCTATCAGCTATCGTTCGTCTTCTAATAACGGTGAAGCAAGATGGTACTCGATCTCCCTCCGTTTCCCTTTCCTGCTCTCTCTTCCTCTCTCTGTCTCTCGCTCGCTCTCGCTCGCTCTCGCTCGCTCTCGCTCTGCCTACTCGCGCCGCTCCTTCATCATCCGGCGAAATGATCGATAGAACTGAAAATCGCTCGAGGAGAGATTCTTGAGGACGATGTATCGTTCTCGTACGTCTTGTCGGGGCCCGCCGCGCGGTCCTCTCGCAGAGGATCTCGACGTCGCCCTACGTTATCGCCGAAGCCGTTCGTTATACCCACAGTTGTCTCTCTCCCTCTCCCCTACTCCTCTCATTCTCTCACTCGTCGCGCGATGTTTCTCCGAGGAGCAAAGTCGGACCGTATGGGATCCTCCGCGAGTTAAGCGTTTCTTGTCGCGCCGTGTTCCGCTGGTTAGCAGTAGACAGAGGATGTCGTAAGACGACGCGCTCGCACGACATGGCGGGCCGCTTCTTACGAGCTCAATAGGATAATAACCCCGCCGGCAGTCGCGCTGCCTGCCCCCGAATGCTTTGAATGGAATATGTGAGTAACAAGCGTAATAATAATTGCGCTTGTGCCGCGTATTCGGGGCTCTCGCTCTGCTCTCTTTCTCTCTCTCTCTCTCTCTCTCTCTCTCTCTCTCTCTCTTTCTCTCTCTCTCTCTGTCTATCTCTCTGCCGTTCGCAGCCGACTACGCGACGTCGCGATGCGGCGTGTTACGGTTATACGCTTCGAACGATGCCGCGGCCGTAAGCGGACCTTGTACAAAGCGGAGCTTCTAGATGCTCGTTAAGCTTTTGTTCCGTCCAAGACGGACGCCAACGGTCCGCCACGATTATTTCCTCTTAGATCGTTGCGACGCACACAATGCCGCTTACCGGAGCACCGGTCCGATCAGTTTCGAGAGTCGCCGACGAGGACCGCCGGTGGAGCCTCGCCGTTTTTCGCGAAGGAGCAGAATAATTTTATAATTTGGCGAGCGAGAGCTTGGCCAAAATAAAATCCCGTATCGAGTGCAATTTGGTCATTTAGTTGGAAAACATTCATCATATTCCGTGACGTCCGTGACAAGGCGCGCCACCGGCTTACGAAACGGAATTGGGTCACGTCGGAATTGGATGGGGGATACGTCCCAGGCGATTTTACCGTGCAGTGATTTTACATGTAGAGCTATATCAGCGGAGCGTGGCACGCGCGTCGATGGCTCCTATCACGCCCATTGGCTTTTTATCATTCTCGAGCGCGGGAATTTCGAGCCAGGGGCACGGAGGGGCGCGTGCGTGTGCTAGGCGTATCCGTAGATTATGCCGCCGGCCCTGATAAAATAGAACACGCCGATAGAAGCGTGAAACGATCAATTGCGGTGTTGTTCCAGCAATTACCAGCGAGTGTCGCGATAATCACCGATGCGTAGCCGAGTGAGCGATTCGCACGCGTGCGCGCTGCGTGGTTTGCTACGTTTAAATTTAAATAAAGTCACTAATCGAGACGGAACACGTCGCATCCGTCTGCCTGTCGGCTGTCACGTTGCATCCGGCGTTGGTTAGAAATTTTAGCGCTCGAAAACACGCCTCTGTCTCTGTCTCTGTTTCTCTTTCCCTCTTTCCCTCTTTCCCTCTTTCCCTCTTTCCCCTCTGTCTCTCTGTAAACGCGCCTCGCTCGGCGCGTCGCACCGTGTCGCGCTCGATCGATCGGCGTATTCCGATTTGACCTTCGAAATCAATTTTTCACCATGTTACTGCGTGTTATATGTATATCGACGTATATCCGCGATGTATCGAATTTTCTCCAATTACGATAATTCGCGTATTTACGCGAGAGAGAGAGAGAGAGAGAGAGAGAGAGAGAGAGAGAGAGAGAGARAGAGAGAGATGCATTTTTCAAAAGCATTTCGCGCATAGAGACCAATGCCGCGACACGATAGACGTCAATAAATACGACGGATACAAACAACAAATAGCATTAATAACGTTATCAGAAAATGGAAATATCCACGTCGATGTCCCGAAATCTGCTCCGAAATCTCTTACGAACGTAAACGTTGGTAGCGCGAAGCGCTCGACGGATCGACGGATACCGCAAAGCCGCTGCTTCTCCCGGCGAATAAGTTACCGCGATAAACGGCCGAATTCAATACAGTTTCGACTGCGAAAGAAGCACCACTCTCGGGATATAGCCGCGGAGAGCTGGAAATATTATATCCGCTACTCGCGAACAGTGAGAACCGAATAAACGATCCAGCGCGCGAACGCTGCTTTCTGGCAGCGGCCTTTAATTAGCATTTAATGCAATAATATCAATTACACGTGGAAGTTCACCGCCTCTCTCCCCGGCTTCGGGATCCATCGTGCGTGATGGCAATCCACGCCGCCCCTGCGCGTCTCTCGGAAGGCATCTCCCTCGTTCGAGCGTGGAAGACTCGCGGCGGAGCTCAACGGCGTAACGTCACCGATCAATTTGTCATGGGATGACCCGGTATCAAAGATACGAGTCCCCGGGGTCAGTGTAACGTGTTTCTGGGAACGTTGGCACACGCGCGCGCGCACTTGTGCAAACGCAGCGCCGGCACGCATACGCGCGCGCGCGCGCGCGTGCGTATGCCTGTTTGTCGGTCGCGCGACTATCTAAATATAGCCCTGCGTTCGCGTACACACGAATATAGCCGGTGTGAGAGTGGGAATGGGAGTGGGAGTGGGAATGGGGGGGGGGAGGGAGGACGGGCGTATTCACTGGTATCGCGATTTTCGATACTCCCGCCGACCCCAAGTCGGAAAATATTTCGTCACGCCGCGCGGCCGGATAAAAGCGATGAAGGTGCCGCGGAATCAAGAATGCAGGAATCAATTTCCCGACATCCGCCCCGTCTATCCCAAGCCGTATCTCGGCAAGTTGTTTCTCCTTCTTTAACAGGATGCGATTTATAACAGCGACGATAACCGCCGAGAGGAGGCGGGGGGGGGGAGGCGGCGGCTTCTTTCGCGGCTTGTTTCACGAACCCTTCCTCTCTCTTCATCTTTCTTTCGCGTTACTCGCGCCGTCCGTAATTAGAGGCTAAGCAGATGTAGATATGCACGTGTTCGTTTTGTGTTTCTCTCTCTCTCTCTCTCTCTCTCTCTTTCTTCCTCTCTTTCTTTCTTGGCGAGAAGACGAAAGCGAATCGAGGGGGAATCGCGGGAGTGAAACGCTTCGAATCGCACGTCGTTCGGATTCGAGAAGGATGACAATTTGACCTGCGCAACACCGAAATCGCCGGATGGCTATTTCGGATGGATATTTCGCTTTATTGGATCGCTCTTTTACCATACAACGTTCCTACATTTTGAACACTATGCAACGGATTTGCAGGATGGAATCGGATTTGCGGATCGCGGTATGCTTCACTAGTGCATGGAACGTGTCACGATAGTGACGCGCTTTAGCTCGAACACAAATTCTTTCATGAATCTGGCTCTGGCTTTTCCTTGACAAAAATTGGTCACCGGGAATCCGCGCGCGCGCGGAGCGTGTATCTTACGAAATATAAATATAAATATAAATGTAAATATAAATATAAATATAAATATAAATATAAATATAAATATATCGGAATGCCTATCAGAATCCTATCAGAGCTCCCATCAAATCATTCTTTCCCCCATCAAATTATTCGCAAGATGAGATTTCATTGTGCCGATTTCATTTGGAGCGCTTAAAACTCTGGGGGATCAGTTAAATGTCGTCTCTCTCTCTCTCTCTCTCTCTCTCTCTCTCTCTCTCTCTCTCTCTCTCTCAATCATTATTTGTGCAATCAAGTTATCCTTAATTAAAGGATTTTAATTGCAGTTGGCGAGAATAAGGGGAAGAGGAATTTATCAGCGGGCAAACGTCGGATTATTCCCGGCTCGTGTCGCGCGACTCTGCTCTCGGGACATTTCGTGCGCGTTAACGCGCGGATAGTGCAACCCTCGCGCTTGTGCAGCGCGCAGGTCATGTGGATAGATGCAACCTAATTTTTGATTGGCTCCGGGGATGGAGCGGCAGAGAAGCTTAACCTTCGATCCGGCGGAGAGAAGGTCGAGATTATACCGCAGGGGGAATCTCCCCTCCCCTCCCCATCTCTCCCTCCCCCTCCCCTCCCCCTCCGGCCTCGTTGGTCGCGGGCTCGAATTTAAGCCTTATTCCATCGTCGAATCGGCGGCTGGCATTAACGAAGCCATTAGTAGTTCCTTAACTCCGCGCAACGGCTGTGCCAACACATCCGGAGTTACGCGATAGCGGAAATCGCCCCCATCGCCCATCGCGAAATGGAACGAATATTTGTCACGTAAAAACAGGGCGCGACGAAGCGACGTGAAGTTACGGGAGCGCATTAGTCTTACGTAATGAAGTTCAAGTCGGAGAGACGCGGGTGTCATCCATTTACGCGCTTATCGTGACTCAATTTATTACGGCCGGGCGCAAGCGCCGCCGAGTTTCGCGCCAAGGCGCGATTTTACAGGCGTTACTTCGGATCTCACGGCGATCTCCGGATTATTCGCAGGAAGCTCCGGCTGACGGTCGCTCCCGGGGCGTTTTTATCCCCGCTGCGGAGCTTTCGCCGCCCTGGCTGCCCTGCGACCTGCAGCGAACAATCGATGGCGGGAGATGAACCGCGCGCTCGCGCTCGCCCTCGCCCTCGCCCTCGCCCYCGCCCYCSCCCYCSCCCTCGCCCACGTTCTCCTCCGCGATGCTCGCCCGCCTCGATCGCTAAATCGGATTATTATCGCGGAATCTACTCGACGGTGCCGGTTGTTCGTATCGGTATTCGCGAGACGCCGAAGATTGTCAAACGCTCCCCTTTCCGGGACACAGTCTACCGTTGTAACGCGCCCCGCAACAGTGTGCTTACGCAACAGTCAACATTACCTATGTGCACCGTTGCATATACAAGTGCATAATGCTGTGTGCCTCGTGCATGTTCGATGCACGCTAGGCAACGACGCCGCGGGGGGAGATCGGAGGGGGGCGGGACGCGGGACGCCGCGGAGAAATTGGCAAGACGATCCTCGGTCGTCGGTCCAAGTGAGCGGTGAGGCGATCGATCGCGCAATGGATACGCGTGGCGCGCTTTTAAGAAGCGCAGCCTCGTTTAATTAATTAATCGAGACGTGTCGCGCGCGACACGTTTAATGCGAAAGTTAGAGCCATTGTTAGAGAGGAATAGAGAAAAGAAGAGACCGCTCTGGCGAGCGGTGCGAACGTAAGCATCGCGCGGCTCTGCGGCGCGATAATGACGTCATCGATTTTCCTCGCACACGTGAGAACGCGCGTGATGAACGCGCGATGATCAATTCGCAATGTCAATTGCGACCGACGAGATATCGTCCGATCGGGAAGATAAGAGCTGAAATTGCGAGGCATACATGTTGCTCGCTCGGCGATTGTTGCATCCGATATTCGGTGTGCTTAAATTATATCGAGCTTACTCGAGTCATCATCGAATCGTTCGGATATTCCAGCGTTGATCCATTTGCGACGACCCTCGACAGTCGACGAGCACTCGAACGTAATCGGTAATTCGGAATCGTTCTCGCGGGAGCGTTTCGTCCGCGTTCGCGAGAGTCTCGCTACATCGAGCGCCGCGCCGCCGTCTTCTCAGTCGTCCATCGTCGATTTCACCTGTGTGTGTCGCACAATCGCCGTAATCCCGAGGATCGGGCAATCGCGAAGGCAAATATCCGTGTACGCGCGGCCGATGGCGCAATCTCGCTCTCGGACGGCGATTCTGCCGGCAGCGCGGGGGCGCGTTCTCGTTATGACGTAAAAACTTGTGCTCAAAGGGAGGCGGCTGCGCGCCCACACGGACGTGCTTTCGCGTCGGCAATCCTTGCAAGTCTCATATTTTTGTCGTAATATGAAAATATATTTTCAAAGACGCGGGATACGCGTGCGACGGGCGTGGCGGGCGCATTATGCGCCCGCTTTTTCCGCTTTGTCTCCGCGCGCGCGCGCGCGGCTCCCGGATGCTGCATTATTCTTAATGCGACGCGGTCGGCGCGATGTCGGAAGGGCCGCGGCGTTCAATTTGGTCGCCTGGTGAGATCGGAAGCTACTCGCAAAGTTGAATCGGGGAAGTTGATCGGGACACGGGGTGAAATCCGCGATTCGCAGTTCCATCTCGTGAATTCAAATGCACGAGCATCCTGTCGATCGTGTTTACCGATAGGCAATATCGAAAAAGTATCGACATCGCATCCGGCGACGTCCGCGAATCGGGCGGCGCGTTTTCTTCGGCGCCGCTCGGCGATGATATTTTCCGCGCCGCGACGGCGGAATCCGCGCTTTCACGTGGGGAGGACCAGATTTCATTAGGGCAGAGAGTTGATACAATCCATCGCAAAGAGCAATAAACGGTGTCGCCGCGTCGTCGTACACGTCGTACGCGCGTATGTACGAGACTGGCGGCACACGCGCGCGCACACAGCCTCGGAGAGCGGATACATCTGCATTGCAGAAACGACCATGCAAATTCAATATTTGCGCCGTGATGGAATGATCATGGCGAAGAGGAGGAAACCGCGTGTGTGCCTATCTGACCCAGATGCTTAAATTGTCATGTGCGCTACGGTATCATAGGAAGCTTAGACATATAGACGGGCAAGCGAGAAAATGATCCTCGGCACACTAAAGCCTCGCGCGTGCGCGCGTGTGTGTACATATATACGTACATATGCATATATATATATATATATATATATATATATAAACCATATATAGATACGCGATATATAGACACTATGTAGCCATGAATCTTGTATACGGATACGACAAGCCATCTCGGCAAGAGCGACAACATTCTAACGTGGAAAATGAGAAGGGGGAGGAGGGAGGGAGAGAAAGGGAGAGAGATGAAAAAGAAAATTAACTTGAAGCTCGAACTTTAAGAGCGCAACAGTTCTTTCTGTGCCGAGCATAACGCGAGAGATACGATAGCAGTACGTTGATATGGGCGGAATGGAAGTTATATACCGTATTGTTGTTCCGCGATACGACAACGTATGCGGATTGCAATCCGTTCACCTTCCATTTCAGGATATAGGCGCTATTCATGTGCGAAGAGATCACCTTCGGTATGCGGTATCAAAAGGATGTCGGGAGGAACACGAAGGCATACTTGGCAATTTAGAAGATTACAAATCGATCCTGCGTTCGAATGTTGAAGAAGGATGAAAACTTTCCCAGCACCTTGCTATCCTCGAATCATCGCATCCGAATAGTTTGCGATAATCGCGGTGCAAAGTGTTAAGGATAAATCCGCATCCGGATTTAACGATTAAGAAATATTTGAAATCTTCTCTCGTCGAATATCGCGCGTTTGCGAAAGTGTCGTTGAAGCGAAATCGCATTGTCATTAAATTAATAATAACGATATCAAGATACATTATTATGACGTTTAATAAAAAGCAAAGAATGAACTTGAAAGAATCGAATTATCCATTAAAGCGTGAGCTAAACGTATCCTGCCGACGATAATTTAATAGCTATAATAAAATCATAAAAATAAATGTTTAAAGCGATGATTATATTCATCCAGAGTTGTAAGATAATTGCGAGTCTAGATAAAACAACAAATTTTATATTATTTATATTATTAAATTTTAATATCCCGCATATTTAATGTTACCTTGGTCTCTTTCTGGTGACAATTAGTAATTCCTCTCTCTCTTTAGTTATATTGCATGGTGTTTCCAATGATACTCCATATGTAAAGAGATTCTACATATTTATCGCACAGATTTTCAATATTACATCCTCAAATAATATAATCGTGCCTGCAAAAATCCACTGTTGCAAAATCCCAGAATAGAACGTTTTGTCTTTTTTTTTTGTTACATAGATATACATAAAAAAGATGGTCTAGTTGTCGCGACTCTTTGGGGATTGTTTTAAACCGTTAACGCATTAAAACCAACATTTTGTGAATCGCCGTGAAAGAAAACACGCGATTTATCGCGTCTGGCAATGAGAAACATATAACCGCGACGTATTTATAGAACAATGTAATAAATAACGAGATAAAGAGAGATATTTATCGGGTATCAAGTTAGAAAAATATTTGGCATAATGTTTTCGAATGCGTAATAAACGGCAACAACAGAACAAAACCAGAGATCTCTTTATGAAGATGGCACTACGAATGAAATTTCTCTCTCTCTCTCTCTCTCTCTCTCTCTCTCT